>CAIGRN010135978.1:0-12271 GCA_903798345.1 Fraxinus anomala
TCAACTCCTTTCTTTGCTTCTTTAGACAGTGCGTCACAAGTACTTCGACTGTAGAGCAAGCACTTCGATTTTAAGGTCTCCTTTAGCAAGTACTTCAGCAAGAACTTCGATTTTGAGGTCCGCTTTAGTAAGTACTTCGGTTTATAGAGCAAGGACTTCGATTTTGATTGACCCTATCATATTTTGACCTCGTGGGTCTTTATTTGACTTTATTGTTGACTTTCTGCTTACGTGGCTTCTTATGAGGCATTTTTTCTTTGAGCATCGAAAGTGAGGTGTAACAATGGTCCTCCAAGTCTAGGCATGATTATTTATATAATGCATGGACTTGAAATAAAAATAAAAATAAATTTCATAGGGGGTGGTTTTTTACCATACCACAATAGTCTCCCAAGTCTTAAGTATAATCATTCATGTTATGGTTAGAATTTAGGATATACCTACCTTTTGCATACCATATGTAGGTGTAATCCGAGGTGGTTTATTTGGTAATACTTCACCTCTTGGAACAATTCTGAGAAGGGGGGTACTTGAGGTGGAGTAATTCCGAAGTTCTAACATCTGAAGTTGTATATATTTGAAGCGCTTAGCTGAACTTTGTAAGTTTTTGGACCTAAGTACATTAATGCGTATGAGCTGAGGCTCTTTAGTACTTTAGTACTTCAGACTTTTGTCTGGCTTTGTTTATAATTTCCACAAGTACAAGCAGTTCGCTTGCCTTTCTTTTCCTAAGCATGGGGTTGAGTGGTTTGCCTATGCTGAGACTTCCTTAACAACTTTAGTTGTTCAAGGCATGTGCTACACTTCGTGAGCATAGATGCGATCCTTTTGGAATTCAACTCCTCGTCGAAGTGCCCACGCATCTCTTCATAGGGAAAAATCATCTCTGAAGAGGCTTCCTCTTTGATCTTTGTCAATAGGAGGTACATTATAAATTTTTTTTTTTATGAGCTTGCTTCAATAAGAGTATTTTTAACTTTTCTGAGCATGAGGTTGAGCGGTTCACCCATACTGAGGCTTTCTTAACAACTTTAGTTGTTAAAGGCATGTGCCACACTTCGTGAGTGTAGATGTGGTCCTTCTTGGGATCCAACTCCTCGTTGAAGTGCTCTCGCGTCTCTTCATAGGGGATGGATCGTCTATTAAGAGGCTTCCCCTTTGAGCTTTCTCAATAGGAGGTTCTTTTTATTATTTTTGAACTTGTGCAAATTTAATTTTTCAAATTGCGAACTTTGTTTCCTGAGTAAGGGCTCCAAGATAATGCCACCTCTTTCTTTACTCAATCAATGAGGATTTCATAATAATGCTTCTTCCTTCATTTAAGGAATGAGATCATAAAGAGATCGCCTCTTCCTTTATTCAAGGATTGAGAACTTAAAAAAATACTGCATATTCTTTTATTCAAGGAACGAGGTCTTTAGGAGTCGTCTCTTCCTTTACTCAAGGATGAGGTCCTCATACTGAATTCCTGAAGTATAGGCAATGATGAGGCCCTGATCCTGAATTGCTGAAAGGATGAAGCCCTCATGCTAAATTGCTCAAGGATGAGGCCCTTGCATGCTGAATTGCTGAAAGGATGAGGCCCTCATGTTGAATTGTTGAAGCATAGGCAAGGATGAGGCCCTTGCATGCTGAAGTGCTGAAAGGATGAGGCCTTCATGTTGAATTATTGAAGCATAGGCAAGGATGAGGCCCTTGCATTATGAAGTGCTGAAGGGATGATGCCCTCATGCTGAATTGACGAAGCATAGGTAAGGATGAGGCCCTTGCATGCTGAATTACTGAAGCATAGGCAAGGATGATGTACTTGTGTGCTGAAGTGCTTAAGCATAGGCAAGGATGAGACCCTTGCACTTAAAGTAGATGAAATATTTGTGCAGATACGAAATCACATGGTTCAAGAATGATGCCTCTTAATTCATCACATGTGACCATTTCTTTGTAGGTGTCCTTTTCAAGGGGTCGTCCTATTCAAAGCCACTTCAACGGCCTCTCCTTTTTAGGGGTCATTCGTTTTGAAGTCGCTTCTTTAGTGGCCTCCCCTTTTCAGGGCGTCATCCGCTTCTTCAGTGGCTCCTCTTTTCAGGGGGACATCCTATTTAAAGCCACTTCTTAAGTGGCCTCTCCTTTTAAGGGGGTCATTCGCTTCTTCAACGGCCTACCCTTTTCAAGGGGTCATCCTATTTAATGTCACTTCTTCAGCGACCTTCCCTTTTCAGGGGGTCATCCTATTTAAAGCCCTTCTTCAGTGGCTTTCCCCTTCCAGGGAGTTATCCGCTTCTTCAGCGGCCTCTCTTTTTCAGGGGGTTATCATATTTAAAACCACTTTTTAAGTGGCCTCTCCCTTTTAGAGGGCCATCCGCTTCTTCAGCGGCCTCCCCTTTTCAAGGGGGTATCTTATTTAAAGTCACTTCTTCAGTGGCCTCCCCTTTTCATGGGATCATCCTATTTAAAGTCAATTCTTCAGCGACCTCCCCCTTTTTAGGGGGTCATCCTATTTAAAGCCACTTCTTCAGTGGCCTCCGCCTTTCAGGCGGGTCATCCACTTCTTCAACGTTCTCATCTTTTCAAGGGGTTATCGTATTTAAAGCCACTTCTTCAGCAGCCTCCCCTTTCAAGGGGTCATCCGCTTCTTCAGCAACCTTCCATTTTCAGGGGGTAATCCTATTTAAAGCCACTTCTTAAGTGGCCTCCCCTTTCAGGGTCTTACAAATGAATTTCTATCTTAGCGTATTCACTTTTTTATGGAATTTTAGCAATTTAAATACTAATGTCTTCTCCAAATGTCTTTTCTTGGGGCTTCCATTTATTCTTCCTTTTTCAAAGGTTAGAAAATTCCTTTCAATTCACTTCCAACTAGCTTCTTCCCATGGAACTCTCGTGGTTAAATGTATAGATTCCCACAGACGGTGCCAATCTGTTGACCCCAGAAAATTCCTTTCAATTCACTTCCAACTGGCTTCTTCCCATGGAACTCTCGTGGTTAAATGTATAGATTCCCACAGACGGCCCCAATCTGTTGACCCCAAAAAATGTCCTCAATAGATGTCGGGCCCACTTACGCCAAGTCAAGCACGATTCCGGCGCGTTCTTATTGGAATGACGGCGGTAGCAAGGAGGAAATGGACACATGAGGTACTTTGCAGTGAGAGACAAAAGTGTTCAGGCTCCGGCGGGTAAAACAAAGGCAATCACGCAACAACGACAGCCGGATAGAAACCAAACTAATCTATGTAATAACAAACAAGAATATGTGGAAAGATAGATGAATTGTTAATATATTTCCTTCAAGAGTTTAAGTGTATATTTTGAATATATGATTGTCAATTTCTCAATCAATTATCCAACCCCCTTTGTGTTAGAAGAAGACCCTATTTATACTACATTGGCCAACGTGATGTCCGTTGGATCAGAACCACGTGGCCTCATCTCCCTAATTGGGGCATCACATCACTGTATTTATTCAATTAATTCATTGATTAGGGGTCAGCCGCCCTATATAGTAAGCCGACACACTGACAACTTTATTACAAGCATTACATCAATCACTTCAGAGAGATTTTCAAATCTTTTATGAGGAACAATGTCGGCTTCATGAGCCTCAGATCAATTGATAGCCTCAGAGAGATCTTTTGAGGTGGTTTTTTAAGTGGAGAGCTTCAACTCCTTTCTTTACTTCTTTAGGCAGTGCGTTAGCAAGTACTTCGACTATAGAGCAAGGACTTTGGTTTTGAGGTCTGCTTTAGCAAGTACTTTAGCTATAGAGCAAGAACTTCCATTTTGAGGTCCGCTTCAGTAAGTACTTTGGCTTGTAGAGTAAAGACTTCGGTTTTGATTGACCTTTTCGTATTTTGACCTCGTAGGTCTTTGTTTGACTTTTTTGCTGACTTTCTACCTACGTGGCTTGTTATGAGGCATTTTTTCTTTGAACCTCAGAGGTGAGGCGTAAAAATAGTCCCTCAAGTCTAGGCACGATTATTTATATCATGCATGGACTTGAAATAAAAATAAAAATAAATTTCATAGGGGGTGGTTTTTTACCATACCACAAAAGTCCCCCAAGTCTTAAGTATAATCATTCATGTTATGGTTAGAATTTAGGATATACCTGCCTTTTGCATACCATATGTAGGTGTAATCGGAGGTGGTTTATTTGGTAATACTTTACCTCTTGGAACAATTCTGAGAAGGGGGGTACTTGAGGTGGAGTAATTCCGAAATTCTAACATCTGAAGTTGTATATATCCGAAGCGCTTAGCTAAACTTTGTAAGTTTTTGGACCTAAGTACATTAATGCGTATGAGCTGAGGCTTTTTAGTACTTTTGTCTGGCTTTGTTTATAATTTGCACAAGCACGGACAGTTCGCTTGCCTTTCTTTTCTTAAGCATGGGGTTGAGTGGTTCGCCATGCTGTGGCTTCATTTGAGATACATACACTCAAAGAGAGAAACTGGCATAGAGAAGAAAAATCGAGAAAGAAGGGAAGAAAATGGAGGAAAGAAGAAGAAGAGAGAGGGTAAGAACCTAGAACCAAAACGGTAATAAGTAAATAACTTTGTAATAGAAATTGGTATAATTGTGTGTTTATTGTTAAGAATATCCAATTTAATTACTAATTTCCATAGGTTCGTTTTTATAAATAAAGATGGGGGTTATCAGTGATATCAATTATTTATGATTGATATGAGAATTACTTGTCTTACTTTTATTTTAATTGTTCAACTATGTTATAGAGTCAGCCAAAAGGAAGTATAGAAAGTAAATTTGATGTTTTGTTATTATGGACTAAACTATGTTAATTGAATGGTGTTGGGGGTGAGAATAAGCCATATAGATTAGAAGTTGTTGGAATGGAAAAGAGCACGGGCATATTTAAAGTCGTTTTAAAACCACTAGAAAGTACCCAGGTGATTTTACCTCAGTTTGCACTGGTGTGAATTTGTTTCCACAGTGTATGACTTCAGATGGTTATTTTACCCGATCTGCACTGGTGTAAATGTGTTTCCATAGTGTATGATCAGTTATGATGATTTTACCCGCTCTGCACTAATGTGAATGTGTTTCCACAATATATGATCAGATTATCAGATGTCTTTAGGACCCACTCTCGTACACACATAGGCTTTGGGTCATGTACTAGGGTGATTAGCCTTTGGGGGCAGCTCTGCGTACGTATAACCAGATTATTAGATTTGAATGGTTTTGCCTTGTACATCGAGATTACTCTATACATGAGTAAGGCTATTCGTTAGGTAATTATTGGTGTGAATATTTAGTATATCATATTATGTTTATTCAGTTATAGATTCATAGATTTTTAAATATCAGATAATAGTTCATTTCAGATNGTACATCGAGATTACTCTATACATGAGTAAGGCTATTCGTTAGGTAATTATTGGTGTGAATATTTAGTATATCATATTATGTTTATTCAGTTATAGATTCATAGATTTTTAAATATCAGATAATAGTTCATTTCAGATTCTAGAATTTAGTTTATTCAGTTACAGAAATACAATTTAACTTACAAAAATGACGGCATTACACAAATTTTTATTGATACCAGATGAGCTATACTCGACATATTTTACGGTTGCTTATTCACAGTAAAGAATAAGAATTTTACGATTTCAATACGTTTCAGTTCTAAAAGAAATGATCGGAATTTAGAATTTCTTAAAACTATAAGAAAATAAATCAGATTTTTCTATAAATATGTATAAATATAAAATTGTATATGTATTTGTAAACTATCTACTCGCTGAGTTACAAGCTCATATATTTTATCACATTTTTCCTTATGAGATAGTGGCTGAGTTGAGCAGTATTGGAGACTGTCGATCCATCGAGTTGAACCATGCATTGTCATTAGCTGTATGATTCATTTTGTTAATTTATTTAGTTCATATTTCTTTTAGGATACACATGTGTTTTATTAGAAAAGTTAATTTGTATATCAATATCATGGGCTCGCTGTATATTGAAAATTTTAAGTACATTTGGGGACTTTTGATTATAAATGATAGTAAATGTTGATTTACCAATATTGTATTTGGAATAGTTTGAGTTTAAGGGGCTGGTGTATCATGTTTTAAATTGTACAGGTTTGAGGTAATTGATTATATTTCATGTTTTTTAGTCCATATTACAAGGGGAATTTTGTCAAAATTTCATAAAAATATGTCACAGTCAAAACAGGTCAAGGTTGCCTTGGTGGTGGGTCCGGCACTTACCTGGTATCTACCATTTGCACGTGGCACGTGTCGGGTCCATTAGGGTAATTCGGGACGGATCGTGACAATTTATATATGAATTAGGCATTCGTTCTTGTTGCTCTATCCACATCAGGAACGAAGTGGACTATTATCTTTCTTCTTTCACTACTATTTAACCGGCTTCATGTAGTTGAGTCAATTTTATGCTACTATTTATTTTGAGTGTTGTTTCCTTAATAAAGTTCTTTAGTTTCACTCTCAAAAAATAAAGGAAAAAAGAAAAAAGAAAGAAAGAAAACATGAATAGAGTTGTAGAGTCTAAGAAACATGTAAGGGATTTTTGGTTGGCATTGAACTCTCTCACCCAACCCATTAGTACAATGCAATTTGCCCATGTCTTCCAAATCTCAATTCTTTCCATTATCATAATTCAATTTACTACTGAAGATGTTTACAGAAGATTTCTTGCTAAATAGAAGAGTAAATGTATTTCACAAACTATAGTTGGATTTTAACGCAAATAACCAAAAATAAGCCGTGATATATGCTTAGCAAACTAAAAGATAATTTGTTGCATAATAACTTGATTCAAAATGTTTCCACCCATCTATAGTATTTCGTCAAGATTATTATTATTATTATTATATTTTTTTTTTGCATTAAGTAAAATTTCAGATGCTTGTTGCTAATAAACATCAAAAGATAGATATTATTCTTTAATTCTTCATTCAGAATCATGAGTTTCAATATAGCTTCCAGTGACGTTTCCATAATTCGAGGGTAGCAACTCACTTAACTTTCCAAACCTTTTTTCATAGTAGTCAACGCGCTCCATCCTGCAGGTAAGTAAGAAAAATATATCAAGCGTTAACAAGGGCATGCTTTCTACGTAATATACACAAGACTCCTCTGGATAAAACAATTGAACTTTTTTTTCTTTCTTAATACTATTTTGTATTTTTCTAAGTTCACATTCCTCAACATGTCGTGCATCATTCGGGATTAAAGAAGTAGAAGATAAGTCATTACCAGTATGTCAAGCATTGAAATGGCTCATACTTGTCATAAATTTGTACATTGGTCTCTCTTTTGGTTAGCAACTTCATTCCATGTACCTTAAAATATAATAATTAAAGTAACATTATTTCACAAAATTTATGATTAATAGACTAACAATGACAAAGTGAGAAAATCAGTACCTCTTTCAAATGTTTGATAGTTTCTGTATCAACAGGAATCTTTTGGTAGAATCCAATGCACATCATAATATTTGCACAAGCGAAGGGACCAAACCCTTTTATCTTCAGTAGTTTGCCGTACAATTTATCAGTCGACAGCAAATCATAACCCTCTTCGAAAGCCCTTAGTTTTATTGTTCCATTTTCGATCTTTTGGGCTAGTCGTAGAATATGAGAAGCCCTGTATCCCAAATTACAGTGTTGATTTAATGTCTTCTCATTCACAGAGGCAAGTTCTTTTGGACTTGGAAAGTTTCCTGATGGAATTTGAGTATTTCTGTAATTTGAACAGTGTTTTTTGTCATCAAAACTGGCTCGCTTTCTCTTCGATTCTTTCCTAAAAGAACCTTTAGTCGACAATTTCAATTGAAGATCACAAAGTGCCTGAGCCATTTGCAATGACCTTATCCATCTAAAAAATGGGCAAAAATAACACCATAAGAATTCTCAATTTATGGCAACTATATTGACATAAATTAAACTACAGTTTACAGGCAAGACTATATTAAGGACAAAGAGCTTCTCCATGGATTCATGAGACTGATTCTTCAGTATCTCGACGTTTATGTATTACTTACTGACAATTACAAAGGAGAATTGACTTGATGACATCTTCGAACAAAGTTGGGGAACGGAAAAGTCGGCCAAAACATTTCTTCTTTGCTTGTGGATTAACTTTGTGAAATTCTTCCATATCACGTTCATCTTGGGCAGATATTCGTAGCATCCTTCCCACTTGAGACTATATGATCAAAATGTTGATAATTTGGTATAAAAGTTGTAAAAGAATAAATATTTACGTATATACAATACCAGAATAGCATCTTTGTCTAGAGAAGAGAGTTGATCCATTCCATGAACTTCAACTTGAAGAAAGTTTCGATTCCAAGGGTGTGAAATAGAGACAATTACACAGGTGATGGAGTCTGAGAGTCGTAAGACACGCATGAGGGTTTTTGTTGTGGGAATCCAATAATTTGGAGCCATCATGAAAAAGCCATGGTTGCAGACA
Source organism: Fraxinus anomala (assembly GCA_903798345.1). NCBI lineage: Eukaryota > Viridiplantae > Streptophyta > Magnoliopsida > Lamiales > Oleaceae > Fraxinus > Fraxinus anomala. Next base: position 8,469 of record CAIGRN010135978.1, read on the forward strand.
ACAGTCTCCAAGTTGAAACTCTTTGCACTCTCGCCCAATTCCATTATAAGTTTGTAATTTCTTTCCATGATAATAATCTGATTAACCACTCAATTATGATACATATATACAGAAGATTTCTTGCTAAATAATTAATACAGTAACCTCTTCTGTTCTCCATGCAATGGAAAATACAAAGTTTTCTGAAAAGATAAGATTGACTCTTAGAAGTTACCATACAATATTGAATTGTCACCTTGGGCAGCTGAAACTTTTCAATGCAGAGATTTACGTCATTAGCGTTGGGGTAAATATTTTGATTCAAGTTAGTCTATCCACCTTAATTTATTATATGTTCGATTTAATTTTAGCGAAATAACACGGCGAAGCTTTTAAATTTATTTGTTTGATTTTATTTTATTTTTTTCAATTTTCTCCGGAAAAGTATTCATAATGATGTAAAATCCTTTATATCAAAATAAAAATAAAAAGTTAGCAATGGATAATTTTTTTTTTCTTAAATTAATAGAAACTTTGCAGTAAAGATTATATTTATTCAGTAAAAAGCATAGCGACTGCTATTTTATAACATATACATATCATTGCAAAAAAAAAAAAAGTGTACAAATTTGCAATGTTTTTTCTAGATACTGTAATGGACAATGCAATAATTGAGAAAATCAGTAACGGAAAATTTATCAATTGGTTAGACACTAGCTACTTTGAGATGGGTTGTTCCAATCGCTTCACATACCTTAAAATGCACACGGCTTCTTGTTTCTATATTTCATCTTGTCACTCTCATTAGAACTATCAATGAAACAAGGTGCATTGATTATTAATTACATTTGGACTTAACATATTGCATATTGAATGGAGTATAATCATCCTCGTGAGATTACTTGTGTGATACATTTAGGAAGCCATCTCTTTTATCATTGAACGGGATCATAGTGATGTAATCTACGATTGATTGATCTTGGAATGGAATCGTGAACTAAGCATAATGCAAGAGTCCTACTAAGATTCAATGAATTAGTAGGAACATCATTCTCTCAGGTAAACTATTCCAAATGAATATGATCACAGAGATTTTACATGCAAAATGCTTCCTACTAATGCTCACAAAATATAGATGAGCTTAAACATCATTAGTTGTTTCATGTTCGCAAAATAAACACTGCATCCTGTTGGAATTACGGGATATTTTTATAAGAAAAAAAAAAAAAAGTGTACAAATTTGCAATGTTTTTTCTAGATACTGTAATGGACAATGCAATAATTGAGAAAATCAGTAACGGAAAATTTATCAATTGGTTAGACACTAGCTACTTTGAGATGGGTTGTACCAATCGCTTCACATACCTTAAAATGCACACGGCTTCTTGTTTCTATATTTCATCTTGTCACTCTCATTAGAACTATCAATGAAACAAGGTGCATTGATTATTAATTACATTTGGACTTAACATATTGCACATTGAATGGAGTATAATCATCCTCGTGAGATTACTTGTGTGATACATTTAGGAAGCCATCTCTTTTATCATTGAACGGGATCATAGTGATGTAATCTACGATTGATTGATCTTGGAATGGAATCGTGAAGTAAGCATCATGCAAGAGTCCTACTAAGATTCAATGAATTAGTAGGAACATCATTCTCTCAGGTAAACTATTCCAAATGAATATGATCATAGAGATTTACATGCAAAATGCTTCCTACTAATGCTCACAAAATATAGATGAGCTTAAACATCATTAGTTGTTTCATGTTCGCAAAATAAACACTGCATCCTGTTGGAATTACGGGATATTTTTATAAGGATAAATTGGAAAAGTCTCCAATTAATGCGATGACTAGTCGAGACTCTTCAATTGCAAATGGTTCATATCAAAGAGTTGTATTATTTCAAAATGAGTTTGACTATTCAAAAGAGGTACATAATGAAAAGTCAAGATCTTTTGATATGATGCAATTTACATCATTAAATATGAAATTGTGTGATTTAATGGTTGAACTAATTTGTGCCAATTCGTGGATGTCTTTCAAATTCTTGGGAGTGAAATAGGAAATTTATATACAATTTTATATTTGTACTCTATACTTAAAAATTAGTACATAAATAATTTTATAAAAGTCTTTAAAGATATTTTGAAAATAGCATGACTTTTAAAGGCTTTAAATTAAATTTTATCAAGATTTTTATAATCTTCAAAAAAAAAAAAAAAATTAAAAATCTTTAAAAATCTAAATTAAATACACCCAATTAAAATTTTCAAGAAACTTAAATTTTCGGCTAAATTGTGACGGTTGTCCCTAACTTGTGCCCTACTACTTTTTCACCTGTAGCCTTTGTTTCTTGACATCACTATCCCCAACCTATAATAATGAGGAAATTGCGCGAATCATTCTAATTCCGTTGGTGATTATAAGCTGATTGCATGTTGCAATGTATTTTATAAGATTATTATTAAGATTTTTGCATCTCGATCAGGTCCTATTCCTGGTTCAATTATCGAGCAAGCTCAAGCTGCTTTTGTTGAAGGTAGAAGTATGACGGAGAACATTCATCTTGCACAAGAGCTTCTAAGGTAATATAATCGGAAAAGGATTGCTCCTAGATGTCTCCTTAAAGTTGATCTTAGGAAGGCATATGATTCAGTTAATTGGGATTTTCTCAAGAGCGTGCTTGTGGGACTTGGTTTTCCCGCAAAGTTCATTGGTTGGCCTATGATTTTTTCAAGTTGAAGGGGCCAAAGGTAGCATGGGCAGCAACTATTTGGAATGCTTCCGTCACCCTGAAGCATGCTTTCATTTTATGGCTTCGAGCTAAGTTCAAAATTGCTTACCTAGGATAAACTTAGGCATGGAGATAGACCAAGCATGTTGTTTTTGTGGAATTGGGATAGAGACGGTGCAACATCTCCTCTTCACTTGTCATTTTAGTGCTTCTGTTTGGCAAAAGGTTAGAGTTTGACTTGGCATAAGACGATCTAGGTCTACATTACCAAGTGCATTGAAGTGGATCAAGAAGGAGGCACGAGACACATCTTAGCAAAGTAAGGCGAAACCTATTGCACTTGCAAGCACCGTTTACCATTTACAGACGGCAAGGAAAAGAAATTTTTTTGAGAATCTAAGACCACAAGTTGATAATGTTGTTAGATGGATTAAAATACACGTATACAAAGTTATGTTTTCATTGTATCCGCATGTTTTGATTCATTTTGAGTTTATGGCATTAGGTCGTTAGATCTAGCTGTTGGTACATCTTTTCATTTTGTTTGCTAGGGTATGCCCGGTATTCTTGTATGTGTAGTTGATTTGTGATTGCCTGGAAATGTCCGGTGTACTTGTATATGAGTTTTGATCAATATAATTCACATTTATCGATAAAAATAATTGCACGAAATGTCCATATACCCTTGTTAACATTTTTTTATTCCACACAGAAGACAAAATTTCATTCAATTAAAAAATTGTGGTCAATAAAATTTTGGCACATAACCAATACTACTTATTTCAAAAAGTACAAATGTCAATCCACATTAAATTCTCACTTATCCAAAGAAGTGGGTAAATAAACCGTTTATTCATGAAAATGACCCGACCTACCTGAATTGCCAGTTTTTTCATCCTTTTTATTAGGAGTGGGCAAAAACTGACCGAACCCAATCGAATCGAACCTACCCAACCAAGTTAGGTTGATTTTTTTTCAATCTTTTGGTGGGTTCGATTTTTTTGCAATTCTAAGCGGGTCGAGTTGAGTCGGGTTATGAGTTAACCCATCAAACCCGACAAAAACCACCCAACCCGACCC
>CAIGRN010135988.1:0-14405 GCA_903798345.1 Fraxinus anomala
AAAAACAAAAAAAAAATGAAAAAAAAAAAAGAATAGCCCATTACATGCATATGTATTAAGATTTAAAAATAGACTCTTCTTGAAATTAAAGTTAAAAAACCCGACAAGAACCTGAAAAAGTGAGGAGCAGAAGAAGGATACGGAAAGCGGTGACCATTGCTTTATTAAATCTCGGCCACGGCTGTGCAATATGGTTGTTTCACTCTATATATAGTGTGTGTGTGTGTGTAACTTTATGCCGCCATATAATATATATATATATAGTGTCAGCAGGGGTTTTTTGTGATAAAAAAAGTTGTCATTTGTTTATGATTTTTTATAAATACAGTTCTCCAGTTGTTAATTTCCTCTTAATGGTTTCCTGTTTGCTACCGTCATGAATTCCTTTGCCCTTTACCATGTCCCAATCGACGAATTTAAATGAACACCTAAAAGAGAAATTGAGGGAGGAGAGACTGCCCCTACCCTCCATTTCTCCACCCAAAATTTGACCCTTAATGGGTTGTCGGACATGATATTTCTGTTGTTCATGTCTTGAATTGTTTGGGTTTCTATCTTTGTTGTCCCCCATTGAGCCCTATTTTTAAAGAATTATTTATTTATTTATTTTGTGTGAAAATTGATTATTTTAGAGAATGTGATAATATATATATTAACAAATTTTGAGTTCACAGGCAAATTTATTTTATTAAAAGAATGTATAAAATTGCTATCTATGTTTTTATTTACTGAGGGTCAACTAATTCTGGATTCGAGCGGCATTTCACACTTAACCACAATTTATCTATTTATTCTTCAACATCAGTCGATTTGGATCTCTGATTTGTTCACCCAAGCTTCATCCTTGATTCCCTCTCTTTCCATAACTTCACCTAATTAACTAATATGTGGCTTTGTAGGCATGGCCGTACAAATCCAACCCATTTCGGATCCTGATAAATTTGATTCATATAGTGGACGAGAAGTTGGAGCTCAGATGGAGAATATCAAATAGGGTTGTGGAAAATGAGTTTGGCAAAAATGAATTTTAAATAATGAGGCCCAAACCGAGGCTTAGCTTTCATTTTAAAAATTGTTTATTAATGATCAAAGTTCCTTTTCAATTATATTTTTCAATAAATCCACAAGTACTATTTATTTATTATAATTTTAACCGATTATAACAAAGAAGAATGGACAAAAGTGGCAAAACACCACAACTATTATACATCAAAGGGGCATTTAATGGGCACATCACCGGCATGTTAAGTGGTTGAATGGAAAACTGATTGAAATGTATAATTGCTCACAAAAAAGTATAGTTGTGTGATTGCTCCGAATTAAAATTCAATAACTTTGATTTCAAGTAAAGTTAAATTTACCCCAAAAATTATTGGTTTTCATAGCCGAATTAAAATTCAACAACTTTGATTGCAAGTAAAGTTAAATTTACCCCAAAAATTATTGATTTTCTTAGCCGTCAAAAGTTGCCTACGCCTTGTGTCCAACTTTTCAATTAGTACTATCACACAAAAATTGCCATTCACAAAGGTGTGACATATTTTTCATTTTACTTTCATCATTTATCCCCGACGTGCCTCGAATTCATTTCAATTACTTAGCAAAGCCTCGCTTGTATGGCCTAAGCTAAACCTTGATTTAGAATAGACCTATTTTAAACGAATAAAACTAAACAAGATCAAAAGAGAAACAAGTAACAGAATTTATTGATTATCATATCTAGTTTCGGGTAATTTAACATCACAAACGTACCTGTAAAGATGTAAAGCCTCCGTCCTATCTTAACTTTGTGGTAGGCCAAGATAATTAACTTTATTCTCATTCCTACGCATTCAGGAGACCTAAAAGAGCCTAAAAACAAAACACACCTCACCGTATCTGCCTTTCTCATATGGATGCTTTCTATACACACAATTAAAAGGGAAAGCTCTGGGCTTTCTCAAAAGCCAATTAAAAAACTATTGAGATTTTTATTTTTTACTTTTTAAATTAAAGTGTCGCTTTTCTTTGATTTTGTGTTTGTTTAAATTTTCTATACATATTCGCACAAAGTCAACGTCCAACATAGAGGCGAGCTAGATTATTCGATTTCGTGCATTATAATCGAACCGCACACCTTCGTATATGTCAAGAGTCCACAGTGACTTTCTTTTTTCTCAAAATTTACGTGAAACAAACAATACTGCTATAGTCGTGTTAATGACCTTTTATTTTAATTTCGTTATGTAGATAGTGATTATTTATTCCCATTTTCATATATCAATTTGTGCAAACATTTCAACCACGCTTGATGATCATGCACCATCCCATTTGTTTCTGGTAGTACAAATGAGACCGTGAAATTTCATCAACATTTATGCGTATCCATTGATCATATTAAGAAATAAACAAATTTTCAATTGATTTTTGATTGATAAAAGCAATACAACAAAACTCCATTCCTGCACGAACTGCAAATCCACTGGAAAAGTCGAAATAGGAGCATTAGAGGTGAACAAAAAATTCGCCAATCAGCTAAATCGAACACAAACCGTGATTTTGAAATAGTTGGTTTGGATCAGCTTAGGTTTCAACATTTGAAAAACCAAACCAAACCATTTGAAAATGGTTTGGTTTAAGTTCCAATAGTTAAAAACCCCTTGAAACCAAATCACTTAATTTCAAATTATGCGCAAGAGTGTACGAATTATCAGAACTCAACAGACAAATGGCAAGTACTAGATTTCTAAGCATGTATTTCAGAGAAAAATTGTTTCCAACAGAAACAGTTGAGTAATAGCAGTAAGCTTCGAACCGACAAGAGTGAGGAAAAAATGTTCATGATAAAAACAGGAAGATAAATACTCAAACTCCCATTCACTAAAAACATTTAAAGTTCCAATAGTTAAAAACCGCTTGAAACCAAATCACTTAATTTCATATTATGCACAAGAGTGTACGAATTATCAGAACTCAACAGACAAATGGCAAGTACTAGATTTCTAAGCATGTATTTCAGAGAAAAAAATTGTTTCCAACAGAAACAGTTGAGTAATAGCAGTAAGCTTCGAACCGACAAGAGTGAGGAAAAAATGTTCATGATAAAAACAGGAAGATAAATACTCAAAACTCCCATTCACTAAAAACATTTAATTGTTTAAGCTCGTAAATACTTCCCGAACTAGCTGCGAAGAAACATACATCTTAAAAGATGCGCTGAGGCTTCCCCATTGTACTCTTCAAGTACAAGCATCTGACCTGATTAACCAAAAAAACAACAATTTAGTCACCATAGAATCTAGAAGAATTACGGTCTCTAGGACAGAAATATAAACTCGTATGGACAAGAATAGTTTGAACAAATGACCAGTTCAAAATGGCAAGCATATGGCAAAATAATTGGCCGTAAAGGAAATAAAGGGGGAGATACTCACATTCTGCCAATTCTTCTTCAGTAGTGAAACTAGAAAGTTGACACTCATTTGCACATTTTGAAAGATCTGCTTCTCCTCCATACCCAAATTTCCAACAGCAACTCCCATGCAAAGAACCTTCTTCAGTTGAAATTTCACTGTGGCCTTCGTCTCATTGACCTTGGATTCAAGAGATTCCTGGTGTGACACAAGGGTGGGGAACTTTCCTGCAATGAAATGTTAATACAAGTTAGTTGAAGATGAGCATTAACACGACTAAGAAACTTATAAACGATTCAATTTTAGAATATCGCAATTATCTTCATAGCCACTGAAAAAAAAGGTTATGGGCAAAATTACCAGAAAAGCATGCCATGATATTATCTACATTTATTCATTTTTTATTTAGTTAATTATTCTCAAGGCAAGCCAAAGGAAACAGAGTTATTTCTAGGTGTTGAATTAAAAAATACTTTGATAAGCTTGCATTAAACTACTCAATAATAAAACAACTGAAAGCGAAGCCTGCTTTGGTACCATGTCTGTATGATTTTAAAATAGAAACAAACAACCAATATGCCAATCATGTTAATATTGAATGGGACACAATTCTGTGTATCCTGAAATTTTTCCCTTTCATACAAATTCACTATTTCTATCAGCCGTAATTGATAATGCATGAGCAGATTAGTTACATTTGTATACCAGTGCAAAAAACCTTGGATGTCACAGATCATTCCGAGATCTTGTTTTAGCATAGCCTTTACTTTTCAAATCTCCTACTATAGATAAGACCAACTATTATCAGATGTTAACTCATCAAACACACTTGCCTGCCTTGTTAAGACCAGGTCCTAATAGACGCGGAATCTGCTTGATAACCGCTTCCGAGGCTAAGAAAGCATGATATTTCTTTGCAAGTTTCTTAACCAACTTCTTGTTTTTGTTCAACTTCTTGAGAGCCTCCACATCCATGGACTCCAATCCTATTTTTTCTGCCTGCAGATACAATTAAAAATAAATAAAATGACATGAAACATGGATGTGAGTTTTGAAGACTATCTAGATTATCATCACAACTGAAATGACATAGATATTGAAAATAACATGTCTTGACATAAATACAAATGAAGCAACATATGGCTCTCACAAATACATTTTATATGTAGAATATACTCTTAACATGGTACTTAAGTGGACTTGAAGTTAAAATTCACTGGCTTAATCAAAACCAAATCATGACTTCAAAATTTTACCAAAACTAAAGAAATCCAGCTCACAGGTAAAGGTTAAGTTGACTCTACTCCATGTTTTACCTAGTACACAAATGAAGTTGTTTCATGCATTTTCTCCGCTAGTTCAAATTAAAACTGTATACAACGTATGAGAACAAAACCAACATAAATTAAGAGCGTATGACAGTAGATTACAATTGAAAACTTCAGAGAGCAATGAAACCAATAATTCTAAAGATCACAGTATATAAATGTAGTCAATTCATGACATACAAGGGGATTCTCCATACAAATTAAACTTCCCTAACTAAAACAATGTCAAATAGCTTCACTTTATCTCATCATATGTTCTTATCAAACTGTATAGTCACCAGAATCGTAATGCTTATACAGCACATAAAGAAGATTCAGCTTTATTTTATAATCTGAAGAAGAAAGCTAACAAATGGATCACAAAATTTGTAAATTGTGTGATAATCAAGTATACCTCCTCAACATGCTGAGCATCACCAAGCATGCAAATCTTCATTTTGGGGCGAGGAATGTGAGGCAACTTCACCGAACCACTGAATCGCTTATCCTTCTGGGGATCATAATTTTTCAGCCCAATTTGAAGCTCAATCGTCTCCGTGAAATTACGTTTTTTCTCCTTAGAATCAGTAACAATAACAGAAATTGCTTCCCTCAGGGCCTCGCTCTGAAGCTTACTGCAAATTAATTACAATCAAAACTAGATCAACTTACGCATGAACACCAATTACGAAGAAATTCTTAACATTACAGAAAAAAATTATATCCGTCTTCTCACCTCATCGTTCAATATCTCTATTTCTTCTCAATCCACTTCTGTTCAAGAACAAAATAACCAAATTAAAATGACAAAAATAACACTCCGAAATTACTTTAACAGCTATAGAGAGAAAACGGAGATAGAAGGAAACCTAACGAGAAGAATTAGGGTTTGCCAGACGGATTGACGGCGTCGTTTGATGAGGACAAAATAGGTTGATATAAACCCTAGCGGGAGAAGGTTTCTGAATTGGACTGGGCTGTACCTTTTCTGGGCTTAATTTGGAGTGAAATGAAAGTAAAAGAAATTTACACAAATGACACTAGGGCTCCGTTTGATGCACATTATTATAGAATGAAAATGAAAAATATAATCGTTATTGAAATCTACACAAAAGATAGAAATTCAAAATTGATAACCTAATATGATGGATAACGATCATATTTTTTATTTTTATGAATGAAAAATGAGAAATAAATCGAGGTTAAAAAAGCGAAAGATAACTATTTATGTTTTTTTTACATCTCTTTTATTAGTACGCCTTTTTTATAATGAGTTGAAGAACTTCTAGGTACCTTTGACATGGTAAAAATAACTTTTAGGGTTTGTTGACCATCATTATTTTTAAAAAAAAAAATTAGATTTTACCATAGTAATTGTTTGAAAAATATGTGATTAAAAGTTAGGAAGAATTTTTGAGTTTACTAAAATTATTTTATTAGATGAACGTTTAAATGAAAATGAGTTTGAAGTCAATATTTTTTATAGAATGAGATTCAATCAGCGATTTTAGTTCATCATTTAGCTTGGTAGTCCCGGATCAAATTAATCAAGCCAAGTTATCTTATCTATTAGATAAATTTAGAATGTATTTGAGCCACATTATTTTGGAAAAATATATTTTGAAATAGTAGATTGATGGAGAATGTGTGGTTGAAAATGAAGAAAATGTTATTGATGTGATGAAAAATATTATTTTATTGAAAAATATGTGGTTGAGAATGAAAAAATAATATTTTATTGAAAAATGTGTTGTTGAAAATGAATAGAATAATAAAAATAAAAATTTTAATGTGACTCAGACATGAGCTTAACCCTACAAATAGCATTAAATAGGAACGAAACCACTAACGGTCATTTAATAAGGTTTTCGAAAAGTCGAAAGTTACTTCTAAACTAAAAAGCTACTTTTCAATATGTTCAAATAATTTCTAAAAGTATTGTCTCGCTAGAAAATCATTTAAAGAAAACTAACACAATATAAATTTTTCATGAAAACTCTTATGCAAAAAATCAGTAGTCGAAACCTTGCCAAATAGACCCTAATACATTTTTTTTTTTTTTTTTGCACTTCTAGTGCCTTTGTTATTATTTCGTTATACTATTGAGAAAGAGGATAATTTTTATACCCATAGGTTATTGAGAAAGGGGATAATTTTTATACCCATAGGTCCATACTACTATCATTTTGGTCTAGTTTTCTTGCTTGCAAATATCAGACATTAGTGTTGATAAATGAGATTGAGAATGTCTACCAAAAAAATAATATTAATTTTCAAAAGTATCTAGACCATAACTAAAAGAATAATTCTATTTAAAATAATGCTATCTGTATATAGCATTATCTTTAAATTTTGACATAACGATCACGTGGCCAGCTCCTATTGTAGGGGTACACATAGCATGATCCGACCCCTATTGGAGAATAGGGACCGACAACTTGACCGTTATGTCAGCCCTTATGAATCATGCTATATACACGTAGCATAATCCTTCTTTTTAATACACGTCTATGTAGTGAACCCATCTTTAAACTACTTGATAAACTCTCTGCCATCAAGGTCCAATAAGGTTGCAATTATTAAGAGATTAAAACCAAGGTTAAGAAAACCAAGCCATAGTCCACTGCCTGCGATATAAAAAAAGGGTCGAATTCGCCCTTCGGGGCACATTCCATGACAAAGAATGGGGCTCTTCAATGCTGACAGCTCAGAGATCGCGAGTTCGATTTATGGGGCTCTTGGAATGTAGACTCTCTCCTGGAAGACAGAAGTTTCCTGCAAGGCAAAGTGCAACATGGATTTGACTCATTCGACACTTTAGCAGCTCAGTGGGGGACACTTGGACCTTGGCCAGTCTGGAGCACAACCCGCAGCTTACCTGATATGTGTGATGAGAGGCCGAATCGCAAACCTCAAGTTTAGTCATCGAAAGAGGACACCTGGGTATCAGGAAAAAAAAAAGGTCGAATTGACCCAAAATCTAGATTGCGAAAACATGAAAAAGCGGCAAAAGAACATGAATCTGAAAACGAATCACACTCCGTGGGTTAACATCAAAACTTCTTTTGAGAAATTAATCAAATATCAAAAGAAATTGTTTATTTCCAAGATTCAAATTCAATCAAGTTAATCTACGCATAAACATAACTACAAGTGGAAATGTACAGATACTAACGCGTTCACCGAGGAAGGCATCGGAGACGACGAAGGTAACATAGATGGAGTTGCAGCGCATAAGCACTCTGTAGAGCCCTTCCCAAAGACCTCCGTTTCTTCTAGCAGCCATTTCCATTTCGAATTTCCCCCTTTTAAAACTAAATTCTCTTTGAATCTTTTTAAGTTGGGTGGAAGAAATAGAGAAATCGAGATTTGATGATTGATTGATTTTGATGTATGTAAGTGAACCGAACCTGATGGTTGAGGTTTTTTAGGGTATGTTTCGATCAAAAAAGCGTGAAGAGGTCTTTGATGTAAAGAATTATTTATTTCATTAACCCATATTTGATGATCAAGGACAGTCTCAAGTAGATAATTTCTATGGGGCCTTGATGGTGAAATGATAGAGACGCGAGACTCAAAATCCCGTGCTAAAGAGTGTGAAGGTTCAGCATTAAGGGCCTCCCTTTGCAAGGCTAGCTGACTACTACTGAATGTGAATGAAACTATTATTTAGGAAAAATAATATTTTGAATAGTGATTTTTAAGAGATTATGTAGTTAAAAAGTAGAAAAAAATTTAATTTTTAAGTACAAAATATTTTAATGTATAAATACATGATTGAAAATGAGTATGTAAAAAAAAAAAAATTCAAATAATGATTGTTAGACACAGGCTAAATCAATTGAAGTAAACTTTTTAAGCATAGCCAAACATTAAACAAATAATTTCGTTTACGCTAGCATGACTTTTACATGAAATAATCTAACAACATTTTAAATTCATACAAATATTCTTCTATTTTATTTATTGAAAACACAAAAAATGAGAAAATGCTGCCACGAGATGCATCATCATGTTCTTTAAAGGCCCTTAAAAATTAGAATAATACTATATATACATCACACATAACATTTTATTTGACATTTAGAGAAAATCTGTACAGTAATGTGATGAATGAGTTCAAAATCAAGGACGTAAATGTTGACATGCGGAAAAGTGTAAAAAAAAATGTGTAAATGTAGCAAGGTTGTAAGGATTATTGATAACAACAACAATTTCATTTACAATCGCGAAGTTTTCTTGATCATTTAATGTCACGCTTATATCCACTCTCTAGTAAACAAAGTATTTACAAGATCATCAATTGGATGACAAGAATGAAGCAAGCAACTAATAGCATGGGCGGGTAGCGAGGACTGGATAGCATAAAATAGTACGAAAAAAAAAAGACAAATAAAATACAATTCTATCTAATACCGTATAACAAAGGTGCACTAGCTATCTAATTTAGGGCTGTATAGTGGAGGATCTTCTCCAAGCAAAAGAGACCTCAAAATGGCTTCACAAACTGCACCATCATAGACCAGTAAATGCCCTCCATCAGGAACTTCATGATACTTTATCCAAGGTAACTTTTTGGAGACGTATCTTTGTAATTGAACTGGCACAACTTTGTCTTCGCAACCTTGCCAGATGTGAACGCAGCTTTCCTTTTGAGGGTATGGATCAGGCAGATCCATCGGATCAAAATCCCACTTTCCAAAAGCCACCATAAAGTCCCTCCGTAGGGAGTCGAACACGCTTCGTTTCCTTAGCTTTTTCTGTTAAGAGGAAAAAAGTGTTGAAAGCAAAATATGAATATATAAATTTCTCCATCTCTAATAGTTCAAACTCATAGATAAGATGGTTCGACATAATAGAGGTCCTAAGTTTAAGTCTCGATGCCACCCATTTGCGAGAATTATGCACTTTTCAAACCTATAATGAAAACATGTATCTGGTCGGGATGTCACTGAGCGTGTCAAAACTAAAATCTAAATAAATAAATGTGTGTTGCGTTTTCAAGTCTCATCGTATCCGTTTATTAAAATTAAGCACGTGTCAGGCTTTGGATGAAAAAAAGTGAATCTGACCTACACTTGAAGATACGTGTTGAAGATAAAATCTAGACTAGTAACTTTGAGTGGAGACAGAATCACTTGTGCAGAATTTATAATCATCAACAGAATCAGCAACCTTGTATAACGTAATACTAGCAGAGTTCCTATTTATGGACAGAATAAGCATGGTAAAATGAAAAAAATTTACCTGAGTAAACAATTGGTAGCCTGGTGTTCTCTTCAATACCTCTAGGTCTTTGTCACTGTAAAATTTAGGGTTTTGTTCAAGGGCAGTAGATGATGGAAACAATTTCTGAGTCAGCCACCAGTGTAATAATCCGGGAGTATAGCGTGCAACACGGAACATCCAGCGCGAAAGGCCCTTCCTATAATCATCCTTTACCAAATCATTAGGTAGAGAGGACCATTTATAATTTACATAAGGACCTACAAGAGCGATGCCTTCTAGCCTGTCATCAATGCAGATCATTAAAAATAAAATAAAAAATCAGCATGTTCTATGCCTTACTAGTTAAACTTGGGGTCCATCTCAAAATGTTAGTATAGGTGGAGTAGTTCAATCTCCTTAGAAATTGAAGACTATCCTCGTGTCAAGTCGATGTGGGACTTTTCTTCACGCATGTTCAACAATCTTCTCTCATACAAAGAAGCACATTATCATTACATGTGATCACCACGGCTCCCCTCAAGCAATGACATCTTTTGTCCATCTTTTTCAAACAGGCAGATCATACAAGGATTATTCTTGGGGTACATAGGCCCCCTATGTACTTGTAGTACAACCCATCATACAATTCATTGAGTTGAACTCTAGCCATCATTTGGAATTTTTGCACAAGTTCAGAGATTCATATTGCGCATGTGTATGACTAATTCTAGGGTATTACTCTGATACCACTTGTGATGCGCAAACAAAAGTCCCACATCGACTAAACATGGAAATGGTCTTGGGTTTATAAGGGGATTGGACTACTCTACGTAATAGGTTAACCTTTTTAGATGGAACCCAAGTTTTCGCATAACTAAAATCCGAGTAGTAAGAATAGACAACGAACCTGTTTGGTATGCGTCTAAGGCAACTCCAAATAGGGTAACATCCTAGTGAAACTCCGATTACATAGACTTTGGTTCCTAATTGTAACTTATCAACTAGTTCCTCAATATCAGATGCTTCACTTTTTAATGATCTCTCCGGATTTGGATCACTTTCCCCATATCCAGCTCTATCATACAGCACAATATATATTCTCAACTCCTCCAGTAGTTCCTGCAGACTAAAACAAAATTAAGCCACTGCATATGATTGTGAAGAATTTACAGCATTTTTTAGTTTGATCTTTGTACTGGAACTAGAATGCAGTAAACAAAGATTGTTCGAAAAGAATTGAGTTTCTTTGAACACAACAACGAAAAAACAAGTTTTTTTCTCGAAAAATTTGAAGCCTGCTACATGAATACCTTTTTCTTTGAACGCGTTGTGAATTAACATTTTCTTTTTAGGACACAAAGGCGGTAAGAATCATTATCTAGGATCCTGAGATTCTGTTTACATCACAAACTATGGAAACATCTGCAACAATTAGACAGTAAAAGAGCTACTTTTGTACTATGATATATACAAGGCAGTCATCAAATATTTTTAGTTCTTGCTTTCCATTCTTTTCTACTGATGTTAGACCTGACAATGCTTTCAAAACTGCAAACCCAGTTAAAGCCAACCACTTCATCAAAAAGCAGTAGTTGTTAAGAGTTTTGAGCACGCTCCTTCACAAGCAACTCAGACATTGAATTTTTGTAAATGGGTTAGATTGTACGGTTCAACACACTATAGGAATAGACAGAGAGATCTTGGCGTCATATCTCACAGCTGCCAAGGTATGAAATTCGACGGGTGAGACATATAATGAAAAAACTATTGAACCACCTCATCGAAAAACTTAAGGTTTTAAATATGGGTCAATCTATTCAAGGCCCTTCACGTGCCCGTCAAATTTACTTTTTCATCAAAGGCCTGACATTTTATAGACAAACATTTATACGAGCTAATTCAACAAAGCTGAATTAAACCTATGTGGAAAGACGTGGTGAAGATAAAATATATATCAATAATTTCCTAAGTTCTCTATCAGCTTTCAAAACAAGGGGGGTTCAAGTTCAACTGTCACAAACTGTCAAAATGAATGCTTGATCTAACAAAGATCCATCTCAAAATCAAATACATAAAGGGTTTTTAAAAAAGGAGACAAATTTGTGTACCTGGGATGCCTCGAAATTCATCTCTTTAGAACTTCCAAATCCATGAACAATAATAACCCTAAAATTGGACTTGCTCTTGGGGACTCCTCTTTCCCTGTAAGCCAAAAATCTTCCATCGCTGAGTCTGATTCTAGGTGAATTGCTACTGCAATCAGTAGGAAGGGTAGGCTGTGTAGGCTGCTTTGCCAATCCCATACAACCCAAGAATTTCCTGAAAACCATTTCTGTTAAACGAAAAAGAAAAAAAAATTATTAGAAAAAAAATCTTCATTTCTCAGTGTTAAAATTAATTATGAGTAAATTTAAAGATGGGCTCGATTTGGGATTAACATACAGAGTTTGTTTCGGAAGAATTGAGGTTTTTTCCCCCCAAATTTAGAGACTTTAATGATGGATTATTGAACTATACTAAGATGAGGAATTTGGTTCAAAGGCATTTCTTTCTCCATCTCTCTTTTGACTTTAAAAGCCAGGTGACTGCTTTCGGCTTTCAAAGGAGAATTTATCAGGCGCTTGAGAAACTTTCTAAAAAGTTAGCGGTTAAATATGAGATTTACAATTTTTTTTCCTTTTTTTAATTATATATTTCATCAATTTTTTATTAAAAACTTCGTCAAATAAACTCGAACAGATAAATGTGACAAGTGATGCAAGAAATATATGTAATTTTTGTTTCATTTATTTTTGAATTCACAATTTTTATCATGGAATAGTGTTTGTTGCGATTATTGTTTAAAAGAAATACTCGAAGATCAGTTGACTCAACTTTTTTTTTACTTTTCTAAAGTCTACAACATGTACACGATATTCTTACAAAACTTTAGTGAAAACTAAACCAAGTAGTATTTTCCAATATTCCGAAGAAAGTAGGAACTAAGCACTTATTTATAAGAACGTTTGAGATTTGAGTCGTCACATGTCATTTACAAAAATTATTTATGTGACTTTTGATATAAGCTCCTGTCTTTACTCGATGACTACGAGCAAAGTAACTTTTAAAAAATTAACTTTTTGTTTTAAAATTCTAGAAAAATATTTTAAAGTAAAGCCAAATATGTTTCCTTAATTTACTTTTTAAAAATAAAATTTCCCATTTATGACTGCAAAGCTAAACAATATTCGGAGTATAATATACTATTTCACAAGTTGATATTTACAAGCAAATTATTTTAATTTATTTATATGTTACTTGCAATACTAAGGCACTCTTTATGGCAATGTTTATCGTAAATGTTCCTTGCTTGAACGTATATCCCTAATATTAAGCAAATACTTGCAATATTGGAATAATTGAGTTTGATTATACTTCGGGCTTTTAGAATATTCTATCGTGCCATTTCATGTGCCATGTGATTAAGACTTTTAGAATATTCTATCGTGTCATTACATGTGCCATGTGATTAAACACTATTCTACCATACATGGATATATTAGAAAAAATTTCGCTAAGGATCCCCTACCTACTAGAGACGTAGCAATTGAATTCTTAACCTTTTGCTCGTGTAGCAAGTCCCTTGTATATGGATTCCATCCATTTAGATGTCAAGAGGTGAGATCACGTTGCTCTTAACAGACTTATTTTGAGAAAATAATTTCTAACTAGTCATTTTCCTCTTTTTGCCAAAATGAGATTTGACAATTGACACCCGTCAAAAGTTTTATAAAGCCCCAATTTGACTCTGCTCTTTACAAGATTAAAATCATTTTTTATCGCTCTCGAGGCACATCTCAACTGATAAAGAATTGAACTCTTCAATGCTGACAGATCAGAGGTTGCGGGTTCGATTCATGGGGATCTTGAAAGGCAGACTCTTTCTTGAAAGACAGGATTTATCTTAGAATGCAGAAGTTCTCCTGGAAGGCAAAGTGCAACATGTGTTTGACTCGCTCGACACTTTGACAGTTCAATAGGGGGCTCTTGGACCTCGACCAGTTTGGAGCACATCCCGCGATTTACCTAATCTGTGTGATAAAAGGCTGGATTACAGACCCCAAAATTAGTCGTCGAATGTGAACATCTGTGTATCAAAAAAATCCTTTTTTTTTTATCATTGTTTGATGTAAAGTGGGTCCCGGTGTGAGAATTGTGTAAAAAGCAAGTTAAAAAAAGGGCTGCAATGACCCAACAACAATCAAAAAAGCAATTTAAATCTTGAAGAATTTTTTTTCCAAACAAGCTGTAAATATGGTCATTCAACCATACAAAACAACTAGTGTTTTTTTAATCAAAATTTTGTCTAACAATTAAATTTTATACATTTATCTATGTTCTAAATTAGATAAAAAGATGATTATCCAAACAAATTTATATTTACTTTGTGATGTAGTTGAATTTGGTCGGCTGAATCCCAATTTGAAACAACTCTTTTTTTTTTTTTTTTTTTTTTTTT
>CAIGRN010135995.1:0-11295 GCA_903798345.1 Fraxinus anomala
AGTCCCTTCAAATTCTAGTGTTCTCGCATGAAACCCTAGACAGATAAATATCTATGATGGTTTATGTCAAGGGATATCAAATGTTGATGAATATGAAATAAAAATTTAGGATACCAAAATCCATTTTCAATCTCCAAAAATAAGAAATTTCACCCTTGAAATTTATAATTTTATACAGATCTAGAGTTTTACCACAAAAAATTCCAAGAAAATCAAGATTTTTTCATTGCAAGGAGCCCGAATGTTGAGCAAAAAGTCATACTTGTTGACCTATGATTGATCTAATGTTTTGATTATAACAAACAATTTTTTTTTTTATTACTAACAATTGAATTCAAGTTTTTATAGCTATTGTGATCAAGTTGATCAATTGGAGAAAAAAGATCACTACCAAAAGACTCACAATTTATGATCAAAGAAAATCGAGATGGAAGTCGAACATTCACGTAAAATCAATCAAAAACAAGAACAAATCAAGCATTCATGTCAAATTGAGTATTTATTGAATATATTTAGACTTGAATGCTTTGGATTCTTATGTAAAGGTAAAATACTTTAATCCTTAGCAATGAATTACTAAAAGTTCAAAAGTTGAATTTTATATACGAAAAAAATTAATTCATAAAAACGTTTGCATAAAAATCATTTTTCAAAATATAAGAATTTCAACTTTATATTTAAACTTTTTACAAATATCACTTGAAAAATTAAGTGAAAACGTCATTCAAAAGCCTACACTTTTCAAAATAATCAAGAAACAAATTCAGAAAAAATCCGATTTGTCCAACGGTCAAATTTTTAACCATTCTGAGTTCTGAACGGCTAGTTTGACTTTTCGATTCAGTATGCGGACGTCCGGATGGGTCGTCCGATTGGTCAGAAATTTTAGCATTTTGATTGCTATAAATATCACTTCAATCTACATTCAATATAACATTTTTAAGCGTATTTATGTGAAATGTTTTTGAGCAAAGCTATATTGATTTATTTTTATCAAATCATTTACTTTGAATTTTTTTATTAATTTAACTTTTGAAAATCATTCTACTCATCAAAGTTTTTCTCTCCTAACACTTGAATTTCATTCATTGCTATTTATTAAAATGTTAGCATATTTCTCTTTTGGTACTTAATTTGATCGTATCATTTATTAAGAGAGAAATTTAAAATTGTAAAATCAACTTCCGTTTAAATATATAGGTCGTGTTGAGATTCAGTAAAACTCAACATTGTATAAGGATCCGTACTCTTTATTTGTAAGTCACCGAAGGGGTTGAATTACACTTTAAGTCAATCAACATAGTGAAAAGGCATTGCTTATGTCAGATAGCTTGGTAATGGACGACGTAGATCAATGATTTTGAATCGAATCTCCACAATTATATCGTTTACATCCCCTCTTTCTTTTTACTTATTGCATTTACATTTGCGCTTATTATTTGAATTTGTCTATTTAGTCTTTACTTACTTCAATTTATATTAATTTTTCGAAAAAAATTAATAACCAATTCACCACCCCCCCCTCTTGATTGGTCATTCTTGGTCTATCAATTGGTATCAGATCAATGTGTTCATTTTAAAATTAAGATTCTACAATTTTGAGCAATGGCTAACTACAATCTTCAAAATTTTAGGGATATTTCACTAACCGTCCTCCTTTATTTGATGGCACGCATCATAATTATTAGAAAGTTATGATGATGATATACATCCAATTAATAGATTATAATATATGGAAAGTTATTGAATATAGTCATTATGTGCCTACCAAGATTATAAAAATTGATGGCAAACCTGATCAAACAATTCCAAAATTTAGAGAGGAATATGACGAAGATGATAAAAGAAAATTATCCTTGAATGCCGAGCCAAAAATCTATTTTTTTGCCTTATATAGAAATGAATTTAATCGTATTAGCACGTGTGATTCTGCATATGACATTTGGCATGCATTGGAAGTTACTCATGTTGGCACTAGTAAAGTTAATGAAACTAAAATTAATTTCTTGATTAAAAAATTTGAAAACTTTTTCATGAAATAAGATGAACATATTGTTGATATGATTACTCGCTTCACCGATATTGTTAATGGCCTCAAGAACTTTGATCGAAAATTTATTAACGGTGAACTTGTAAGTTAAATGCTCAAGTCACTATCAGAAGAATGCAACCTATTAAGGATGTTGATAGAAAATACCAAAGATATCAACTCATATCATTTGGAAAAACTTTATGGCACCTTGATGAATATGAGCTCATCAACGTCGAGACTAAGGAGAAAACAAGAAAAATCAAAGAGGAATCGAATGAGCTTCCTAAGCGCCAAATTGATTTTAAATTGATAATCAAAGAAGGAACTACAAGTAAAAATATGAGTGATGAAGAGTTTAAGGATTTAGTACCATTTGTCAAAAAATGGAGAGGTTTTCGAAATAATCGGAGATTTCAAAAGAAAGAAGAAAATGGTGAAGAAAGGAACAAGAAAATCATTTGCTATGATTGTGACAAACTCGGTCATAAGAGAAGTGCCAAAACAAGAAGAGAAATATTAAGAAAAAGACACTTCAAGCAACATGGGATGAGAGCGATGATGATGATCGTGATGAAAATGACAATCAAGAAGAAATTGACAATATATGCTTCATGGAGATTGAAGATGAAGTAAACTCTATTGAAAAATGTTCATATAATGATTTATCTACCTCCTATTATGAAATTCTTGAGAAATTTGAAAAACTTGCTCTAAATCACTCTATTTTTAAAAAAGAAGCACTACTTGTTGAAAAATGAAATAAAGAAAATTTTAGAAATTCGAAAGGAAAATGTTGATTATGACTTATTGATTAAAGAAAAAATTTCCTTGAAAGAAAAAAGTTGAAGACTTAACTAAAATTATTTGTAAAATTAATCAAGGAAAGAAAAATTTTGATTTAATGCTTTGTGATCAAAAGTGTGTTTTTGATAAATAAGAAATTGGATATAAATCATTTTTAAAACAAAATTTTTTTTAAGAATCTATTTTTCAATACTTCAAACACTCATTCTTCAAAAACGACATGAGTTTTCGCAATAAAAATGGACATGTTACATATAATTATTTAACCAAAAAGATGCTATACTTTGAAAGTAAGAACAAATGGGCTCAAGAATCAACTAAAACTAACCACCAATGACCCAAATATATGTGGGTACCAAAGATAAAAACTTGAATTATTTTTGTAGGAACCAAAGAAGATGAAGAGCAAATGATTTTTATTTTTTTGTTAAAGGATGACAGTACCTCCGAGATTTTATTAATATGCCCTCACTTGTGGCAAAAACAATATTGCGATTACATGAGAAAATAATGAAAGCAGTAAATGATAAAGTACTACTTCCTTTACCATGAAAATAAATGATAATGAACAAAAATAAGAATAAAGAAAAAAAATCATATTCTAATGCTAGGCAGTCCATGTTTATCAATCTGTACGAGTGCCCTAACATATCGTAGTAGGTCAGCTGATCCATATATCTGATATCGCCGACAATCCCAACCTTCTGCAGCAAGAGCATCTACAACTTGATTCCCCTATCTGTGGATGTAGGAAACTGTGCGTCTGTCGAATGATATGAAGTCTATGATCTATCTAAGGATGCCCTAAATAGCCTATGGTCATCCTCATCTAGTAATGTAGTGAATAGCCACTATAGATGAAGAGCAAATAGTTATTGGATAACGGATGCTCAAGACACATGACCTGGGATAAAATGTTACTATCAAATTTCAAAATGAAAAATGATACTCTATTACAACTATTAGAAATGATCATTCTGGAGAATTTGATAATATCTCTTTTGATAATTTTTTTCAATGAAAATGGATATGAACATAATTTCTCGGCACCTAGAACTCCTCAACAAAATGGTTTAATAGAAAGGAATAATCGTACATTGCAAGAAATGGCTAAAATCATGTTAAATGAAAATAGCATGCCAAAATACTTTTGGGTCGAAGTTGTCAACACCGCTTGTTATATTGTAAATAGAGTTTTAGTTAGTCAAAAGAAAACTAAAACCCCCTATGAGCTTTGGAAAAATAGAATTCCAAATATTAGCTATTTCAAAGTTTAAAATTGGAAAAAATTGATTCAAAATTCGATATTGAAATCTTTCTAGGCAACTCATCGACTAGCAAAACTTATAGAGTCTTTAACAAGAGAATTTTAGTCGTTAAAGAATCTATGCAAACTAATCATCTTGATTGTGAAAAAGGTATTGCTAATAATGTATGATTGGAAACTCATTTCACAAATGGATATTTAAGACCAAAGTAAGGATGATCCAAAAGAGGAACACAAGGAAGAAGCAAACGTTCAACAAAGTGAAATAGAACCTACCAACGTATCAAATGATCCTACTCTATCAATAGAATGGAGGTTTGTTCACTCACTCAAAAGAACTTATTATTAGAGCTTCTACTAGAAATCAGCTAAATAGTTGTGCTTTCGTCTCACAAATTGAACAAAAAAATATCAAGGAAGACTAGTTTGATGAGTTTTGGATTCTAGTTTTGCAAGAAGAACTAAATAAATTTGAAAGAAATAATGTTTTGGATTTAGTCGCTAGACCAAATGATCAAACCGTTATTAATTTTGAAGAAACATTTGCACCTATTGCTAGATTAGAATCCATTCGCATACTTCTTGAATTTGCTTATCATAAAGGATTTAATCTCAACCAATGGATGTCAAACATACATTTCTAAATGGCTTCATTCACGAAAAAGTTTTTTTGTTGAGCAACCACCCGACTTTAAAGATCACAAGTAACTGGACTATGTTTTCAAATTTAGAAAGACTATTTATGGTTTAAAACAAGCGCCTAAGGTTTGGTGTGAAAGATTGAGCAAATTTCTACTTTCAAATGAAATTTTAATAGGAAAAGCGGAAACTATCATTTTTTGTCAAAACTCAAAAGAATGATATGATTGTTGTTCAAATTTATGTTGATGATGTTATATTTCATGCAACTAATATCCATCGTTGTGAAGAATTTTCAAAATGTATGAGCACGAAATCCCATCTTGCACTCTCGAACGAAGCACATTGAAATTAGACATCATTTTCTAAGAGATCACGCACAAAAGAGAGATATTGTGTTATAGAGAATCAATAGGTCGATATCTTCACTAAATCTCTTGCATTGATTGATTCTCACATATTCAAAGAAGTTTAGGCATAATTGATGAATTCGAAGTGCATAACTAATTTGAATGCATACTATGTGTTCATACATGTTCTATTTTTATATGTGGCATTATTTATTTTGTATTTAATTTTAAAAAATGGACATAACGAGTCAAACAGATGGCCTGGAAACCTTGTCTGGTTTGATAAAAAAATCAGTTCTACCAATTTGGATGTCCGAATAAACGCGATTTTGGACTTTTAAATCGCATACTTGGTTGCTTCTTCCCCATTTTTCTTTCATTTCTCTCACATCCCTCTTCCAAAATCCTCCCTACACTCTTCATCCCTTCATTCAAAATAATCAAATATCTCTTTATTTCAAAAACCCATCACTTCTACACCTTCAATTCCTAAACAAATTTCAATTTCTTCCACCAACACCTCAAAATTCCCAACAATCTGAAACCCTAGTATCTCTTTTAAAACTTGTTATTTCACCATCGTTTTCTACAATGTCGGGTCTAAAAGAGTGGGAAAGAGACTAAAGAGTATTGTGAGACGGTTTCCACCACCTTCATCTGACGAAGAATTCGACATGGAACCCGAGATGCCGGCCAGCCTTTTTGAAATATCCCCAATTTTAATAGGTAGAAATGTTGATTTCGCCAACTTTACTATTGAAGCAACCGCATTTCATATAAAAGAGTATCGTGAAAACATGGGTTGGGTGTCTATTGCTACATTAGAGGAACATGCATATCTACGTCTTATGAAAGAATTTTATAAAAAAACATAGTTATTACTCCTCGTTCTGATGAGATTTTTTGGTTACTTAAAAATGTTAGTATTACTATCATCAAAGCTCTAATCCGTGATATTCTCGACCTTGAGATATATGATATTTAAATTTTTCTTCATAAAACTCATCTCACTTTAGAAGGGTATGACACTACCGATGTATGCGTCAGGTCACCGAGAAGAATATTGAAAATATCACAAACTTTATACAAACCAATTAACTCTTCCATGCAAAGTTTTACAAAATATCATTGTACATGGCATTCTTTCTAGAAAAAGTCATCGAGATGAAGTAAACAATTTTGATCTTTTCATTCTCGATTCCTTTCTTGTTGGACGGAAATTAGATTTTTCGACTATTGAATTAGGTCTTATGAAACTTGTTCATTCCACTCGTCATGTTAAAGCTTTACCTTATGGAATGCTTATTAAAATTTTTAAAAATTTTGATGTTCGGCTAAACAATGAGACTTTTGTTAAACTTCGCCCTACCGACACCATCAATATCCAAACCCTTAAGCGAATGAAGATAGTAAAAGAATAATGTTAGTGGGTAGCACACATAAAAAGGTTCGATCCCACCTTGAGTCCTTCGACTCTACCATTCAAGGGCAATGAGGACGATGATGCCTTATACGCTCACTTTTATACCCACTTTCCTCCACCGCCTCCTTCGAAACTATAGTCATAGCTTTTGTTATTATATTTCTATATTTTGGATATTTCCTTATATTTTTATGTCTTGAATGCCTCGTCTAGCTTATTTTCTTATGACTGTTGGCTATATGTTGTGGATATCATGTGGCATTTTTAATCATATTTCCTAGCTACTATTTGTGCATATAGTTATTTTTTATCTATGTTTGTCTTGTGTTATTGGATCCCCACTTTTATACTTTTTATTTATGGCAAAAGGGGAAAAATTTACAAGATGCTATGCATGCTTGATTTATATGAGATAGGGAGAATGCGTGTATAAAAGAAAGGGAGAATTGTGCGAACCCCAAATTGAGGTACCTATTTTTTTTAAACTTGTTGCAACCCATCTTTTGTTTCTCATAATCAAAAAGGGAAAAATTGTTGACTATGGTTGATCTCATATTTTGATTATAACAAACAAATTGTTTTTTATCCCTAACAATTGAATTCAAGTCTTCATAGTTATTGTGGTCAAGTTGATTAATTGGAGACAAAAAGATTGCTATCAAAAGACTCGCAATTTACGATCAAAGAAAATCTAGTTGGAAGCCGAGCATTCACGTCAAATCAATCAAAGACAAGAACAAATAAAGCATTCAAGTCAAGGCGACTATTCATTGAAGATATTAGATTTATATGCTTTTGATTCATATGTAAAGGAAAAATGCTTTAATTCTTAGCAATGAATCACTAAAAGCTCAAAAGTTGAGTTTTTATACACGAGAAAAATTACTTCATAAAAACGATTGCATAAAATTATTTTTTAAAAGATAAGAATTTCAACTTGATATTTAAACTTTTTACAAGTATCACTTACCTTGAAAAATTAAGGCTATGTTTAAATCTCATTAAAATGATAATAGAATTTTTGGAATAGTGATTAATGGGAGAATGTGTGGTGGAAAAGTGATGAAAAGTTTTAGATTTATGTGTAATATTATTTTATTTGGAGAATGTGTGGTTGAAATGAAGAAAGAGAATAAAATGAGAATAAAATTAAAATGAGTGTCAAACAAGGGCTAAATGACATCATCATTCAAAAGCCTAAACTTTTCAAAATAATCAAGAAAGAAAAATTAGGGAAAAAATTTGTCCAAGCGGACGTCCAGTTGAGCTAGCGGACTTCCAATTCGTCCAATAGTCAAAATTTTAACCGTTCTAAATTCGACGTACAACAATTAGTTTGGCTGACCGGTTCAATATGCGAAAGTCTGGATGGATCGTCCAATTGGTCAAAAATTTTGATGTTTTAACTACTATAAATATCATTTCACCCTACATTCAATATAACACTTTTAAAAACATTTATGTGAGATATTCTTGAGCAAAACTATATTGATTTATTTTTATTAAATCATTTATTTTTAAAAACTTTTGATTGAAATACCTTTTGAAATTCATTCTACTCATCAAAGTTTTTCTCACATAACACTTGAACTTCATTCATTGTTATTTATTAAAGTATTAGCATTTTTTTCTCTTAGTAATTAATTTGATTATATTATTTATTAAGAGAGAAGTTTCCAATTGTAAAATCAACTTTCATTTAAATTTGTAGATCGTGTTGAGGTTCTGTAAAACTCAACATTCTATATGAATCGGTGCACTTTGTTTGTAAGTCACCGAAAACGTTGTAAAATGTTGAATTGCACCATAAGTCAATCGACATAATAAAAATGTCTTACTCGTGTCGAAGAGCTTGGTAATGGAGGACATAGATTATTACTTTGGATCGAACATCCACAATTATATCGTTTGGATCATCTCTTCATTTTTACTTATTGAATTTACATTTGCGCTTATTATCTGAATTTGTATATTTAGTCTTTACTTTTTTGAATTTAAATTAATTTTTCGAAAAAAAATTAATTTTCTATCACTACTCACCATGTCAAGCTTCCACAAAGTGTTTAATGATCTACATTTATTAACACAACTAAACAATGTTCAACTTTACAACGAATACACCAAGTATTCACCAAGAAATGCCTTCGGATATAGTTTTCTCTCACAACTCTCTTCTAAACTAAAATTAAACTAAGTAACCAAAAATTAGTGCTTACTGGGAACAGTTACAAACCATCAAATTCTTTATTTACATCAAACCTCACTAAGAAAGAAGAAATCAGAGAGAAGATGATGGCATTCATAAAATTTCTCTCTCAAATGAGAGATAATTATTGTTTAAAAGAAACAGCCTCAAAAGTCAAAACCCTATAATCAAATGCCACCATGTTGCCACATGTCATCATCTCGACAGTTTCCAAAGTAATATTAAACTAATATTTTGAAATCACGTGATAACTAAATGGATCGGAGAATCGGGTCAACAGTCCAAGTAAATCATTGGGCTTCCATAGTTAAATGCGGCCCAATTGTTAAGCATTGGTCGAACAGTTCACCTTGTTCGACACATTAGTTCATACCATGTCAACATTTTATGTATCATTTGCTCCTTTACATGCAAAATATTAACCATCGTTAACATTTAAGAGATTTAAACAATGTCTAGTTTTATTCAAAGGTAGTATTTTGGTTGCCTTATCTGCATAATTACGTTTAGTAGATATTTTCACAATTTTCCTTATTTCATTTTCTAAAACATGTATTATGAAATAAAATTTAATATCTATATGTTTAGTTACATCATGAAAAATTGAATTTCTGCTTAAATGTATAACACTTTTCACTATCTAAACATAGAATGACATCATTGTCAATAAATCATATTTCATTCAACAAACCTGTTATAAACAAATACATTTTTTACGGCATTTGTGGCTTCAATATATTCAGCATCAATTGAAGAAAAGGCAACAATTTTCTACAATTGTGATTTCCATCTGATACATGTGTTATTAATAGTGTATATACATGCAGATATAGACTTTCTATTGTCAGTATTACGAGCAAAATTAGAATCAACAAACTTCCTTAACTTAATCTCATCTTTGGATTTATCAAAGATCGAGCCCAAATTTGTTGTTCCTTTAAGGTATCTAAACAGCCATTCCATAGTATCACAATGACCTTCACCAAAATTACTCATGAATCGTTTAAGCACACTAATAGCATATACTAAATTTGGTCATGTACAAACAATTATGTACATCACAGATCCTATATCATGAGCATAGGGAATATTATTCATTCTAACAAGTTATTTCTCAATTTTCGGTGATTTTCCTGTTGAGAATTTATAGTGATTGACTAAAGGTCAACTCGCATACTATGTTTGAGACAGAAAATCTATCTAGTACTTTAGAGATACGAGTCTTGATTTAAAAATATTTTATATTCTATTTTATTTCTTTTTATTTTCATTCCCAATATTCTTCGTGCAAGCCCTAAATCATTTATTTCAGGTTCAAGTTTCAATTTCTGATTAATAGAAACAATCTCAGAAGCATTATTATCAGCAAGCAACATATCATTAACGTAAAGAAAATGATAACAAGAATCAGAACTACCTTTTTCTCTAAAATAGAAATATGGATCATATTCACATTTAATAAAATTAAGATATTTTTACAAAACTATCAAATATTTTATACCATTTTCTAGGTACTTGTTTTAAACCATATAAAATATTTAATTAAAAGATACACACAATCAACCTTTTGATTGAGATATATAAATCTTTTCATCCAAGTTACACAAAAATAATTTCAACGTCCCATTGACAAAGGAAAAACTTTGTCTTCATTCAATATAAAAACAAGCAACCCTAATACAATACAAGGAATGTTTATAAAGGCAAAAAAATTAAAAGACCAATACATCCTTATATAGTTAAAGTTTAACGATAATTAATTAAAACTAAAAAAATAATTAAAATAGCAACTTCAATAAAAAGTGGATGCCTAGACTGTAAAGGCTGAACTAGAACTAATTAGGTGGTGCCTTATGCACAATAGAAAATTAACAAATTTTAATTCTCACCAAAGATCTTTGTATTTAGAGAGAAATTGTGATAGAAAATATATATTTTGTAAATTCTGCAAACTCTTTTGTTGATCTTAGAACACAAATAATTACGATTTACAATCCACAGCTGTCCAATTGTCCAACTTCCAATAGAAATCCACATGGGGAATAAGAATGAGAAAATTATGATTTCTCTTTTCTTGTCCTAACAAGATAATGAATTATGTTCTGTTATTTTCTGAAACTCTAATGACTTATTAATATAAGTACAAGTGGACTTGTCCATCTCTTAAACTTAACACAATTCAATATTTAATTAATCCAATTAATTAAATTTGGTCATTAATAATTAATTAATTAATTATGGTCTATTAAGAAGCAACCAAATTAATTAATTGTACAAAACTTGTTAAATAATTAATTGGAATCTCATTCTTTCGATTTTTCTTTTATGTGTGACCCATCAGACTCCCGATCACGATGTCAACGACATGTATTATTATTTTGATATAATCAAAACTCGTAAATTAAAATACCAATTTTTAATTTATCCTCATTTCACATCCGTCGTCCTACATTGACATCTAGCAATGTATCAGACAATACATGTGATGGAAAATGTCAGGGGATATGACAAAGCCAAATTTGTTCGTTTACCATGAAACTATAATCACGTCATCAATATGATCCGATCAATTAC
>CAIGRN010136014.1:4678-14946 GCA_903798345.1 Fraxinus anomala
TTTTTTTTTTTTCCTTTTTTTGATAATAGCCTCTAATGAATAAATGAAAGATTTTGTTTTTTCATTTCAACAAGTTCTATTCAGTAATAGATATTTGGTTAAGATTCAAATCCAAATGAAATAATGATCATCACAGAAAAAAGAACAAACGAATCATATAGAATTGGTAAGAAAATCTTCAATTTCTTCCGTGCTTCTCTCGTTTGTTTGTTTATGTAGCACGTGTGTATGCTAAGGTTCCCACCGTAACATTGTTGAAAGAGCAATTTTATTGACACGATTTGTAAATGGAGTTTATGTTGGGGAATTGGTGTATAATTATATTCCTTTTAACAAAAAGTGCATGTACGCAAATATAATAAAATCATGATTTACTGGTACAAGATAACGCAGAGTTTGAACTTACTGAAACCAAGATATGTACATAAAAATATGCACAAATTGCGACTTACGTAGAAATTAGAAGATGATGAAATGAAGCAAGATGGTAAATGCAAATCTCTTGAAACGGGTTTCATCATCTGAACTAATGTTAAAAGGGTTAAACGAACATCTGTCTTCCAATATACAACGCTTCCAAAATCAATATAGCACAATATTAATTTTACATAGCGAACCAAAGTATCGACAGCATTCTTCAAAAATGAAATATACACGAACTAAAATTGCTCAGAAGAAATTTTATTTTTGAAAATAATTCGGATGGAATTTAATTTCAGCAAAATAAAAATAACATTATATTTTCAAGAGATGAAAGAATTTAGAGATTGTAGAAAATATGGAATTAGGGGTTCCTAATTACATGTTTTCAAGCGTATTCAGTTGATCTAGATCTTACCTTCACACAAGAATTTGCAAACAAAAATAATCACTTCTATCAATAGTCATTCGATTTCTTCCTTTTTGTTCCAAAGTCGGTGGAATTTCCCCTTTTCCACATGAATTGGTGTACGTCTTTTCATTTTTAAGATAAAAACATGACAGCAATTACCTAAAGTCGTTTGGCATATTAATTGATTGCTACATAAAGTTTAATGTGCAGTCAAAAATGAAATATGATCACAGAATTCCAAATTTCGATCAATTTCAAAAACTGGATGCTGCATTCAAATACCGTATCTAAACAAAATTTAATCGAGAAACAGTCGAATGATATATTTCTTAAATTTCTCAAACATTTTTCTGGTTCTTCCCTAACCACCCCAACTCCATTTCGTTAATTGGGAGAGTGATATAGTGATTTGATCTGAGCTCTTGGAATTGGATGCACCATGTGTGGTGGCATTAGTGACTAACGACACTTCTCTTTTTTCTTGCTATCTTCGTACTTTCCAGCCAGGGAATCGAATAATATTCCGGCACCAATGCCAACAGCCAGATCAATCGTGTAGTGACCTCTCGTACTCAACAATCTTATCACTTGTAAAACATTTAGAATGTCAAATGTATAAGCCAATTCCCATCTTTGCATCCGTTTCATGTCTAGAGATGCAATAACCGATGCAGCTACATGCCCCGAATAAAACAAGAAAAACGAAACATTTCCAACCGGAAAATCTGCACCTGAACCCAAAAATCCCTGTCAAGAAACAAGCAAAACTACAAATATTATTTCAGTTTTTCCAACATTGTAGCTACTGTAAATAGTTAGATCATTCTAAATTGTTCATACTAACAATCCATCCTTCCCCGTACAAAGAGCGATTTTAGTAAATAAGCATATATAATACTTGGGATGAGGGTCAAGTTGGTAATTCTTTCAATAAAATAATTTTACACGTGATTCTAAAATTACTTTTTAACCGTATATTCTCCAAGAATCACTATTACAAAACTCATTAAAAAAAAAAAAAACCTAGTCTATTTTCTCATTTCTTTCTGTTCCTCCGGACCTACTTATGATGACGTGCTCTGCAGATAAAACTAATATAATTAGTCAACAGTTCTCTAAGCATGGGAATGTGAGTGTTTATAAAAATGTTTTATTAAAAGTAATTATGAACTACCCATTTATGCTCAAGATGTTGGATTTTTTAGGACAATTTCAATCTTTCAAGAAATTTGCTAGGTTTTACTATGCAAAGAAACAAACTGGAGTACGTACTACAAGAAATTTCACTTTTAACAACGAAATATTTGTAAAACGGCATTTTTTGCTTATGCATACATTTTACTTATTACCCTAGACTTGCATGTTGAACATTTTTATTATTTTTCGTCTTTAAACACACCAATCTACAACCCATTTTCAATTCATATTTTGAAATATCGAATTCGAATGCAAAATTCCTATATAAGAAGATAAACTGAACCTCGGGCAATGGCAGCTGTGTGGCATATCCAAGTATTCCTCTACAAGTGAACATGAACAAAGCTGAGATCGTCGCCCTCGGTCGACCCTCCATTAGCCATGTCCATAGTATGTACGTCGTTTGCATTCCTACGAAAACCTATATATATATGGTCCATAAAGCACAAATAAATTTAAATAAATATGTATAATTCAACAAAAAGTATTTTACTACAAAAAATATTTTTTATAAAATAAAAATGTACATATGAAAACTAAATCCTTAAATGCAAGTAACCAATATGCAATGGAACTATTTTAACATGTCCATATCAAAACCAAACATACTTTTGACTTTTAAAAAGTGTCATTAAATAATTACTAACGGACAAAAAAAGTAGAATTTACATTGCATTTCACTTTGTCATGTGGATACTTAGCTAGCCATGTTTGATTCTCATCTTTTTTCAGAATAATTTTTTTGTAAAAAGTGATTTTCATAAAGAACAAGTATGAAAGTTTTTAAATTTACATCAAATATTAGAAAATGATCTTGAAAAAAATTACGTTTTAAAGAATGTGAATCGAAGAGGATCTTTCTTCCATGAAGTTTTAAGGAATGTATCTCAAACAAGTTTATAAGCTAATTGGCATTTCATAAAATTCACTGCTTATAATTTAATAAAAAAAAAACTTTATCCAAGTAACCAAACATGCGCTAAGAGATTTTGTGCACATATACCGTATTGAGGCCAGCAAGAATCGTGTTGAGTGCGGGTCGAGATTCGAGTAACCGGTGGAGGGTTGTGGTGGCGATGAAACCAAGATCAAACGGCGGCGCGGTGGGTGGCAGCATGCGGAGAGTGTACTCAACAACCATGAAAAAAGGCAACGAGGCGGCGAAGACGCAGGGTACAGGGTGGTGCAGCGCCACACGCCATATATCCCCGGCCCTCCATTTCAAGAAATGGGCATTACAAAGGCAAGAACAAAGGTTTCTAGCAGAGGAAGATGATAATTTCTTCATGTCTGAAGAATATTTTTGTTTTGTGGTGATGCCGTTAGGAGAATGGCCGTTAATGGACGGTGGTTTTGGCTTATTTTTAGAAGCAGAAAGGTGGAAGATGGCGGGTCCGTTCATTGGCGGTGGTGGTGATGGTGCATATCAGCATGGAGAATGGTGCATAAAATGAATGGGTTGTGGGAGGAATTCGACAGGACGGAGTTTACGAGGTAGATGGTAGTTGGTGAGGTATGTAGATTGAGGGTTGTGGACGGTGGATTGGAAAATGTTTGGGTTGGGGTGAGGGGGCTCCAAACTATAAAATTGTGGGTTTTCAACCCCTAAAATTTTGATGATTTGGATTGAACCTCCCTACTTTATACGGTAAATTTCATCCGCAGTCATTGAACTTAATTTTGGAATAGTGATTGATGGAAGAATGTGTGGTTAAAAAGTAAGGAGAATTTTTGGGTCTATGTGTAATATTATTTTATTGATAGAATGTGTGGTTGAAATGAAGAAAGAGAAAAAAATGAGAAATAGAATGAAAAAGAAATGTGTTTCAAACAGGGGCTAAATCAGAAAAATCATGTTTTTGAATAGTGATTTTTAGAAAAATACGTTAAAATATAGGAAAAAATTTAGGTTTACGTACATAATATTTTATTGTGTGAATGTGATTGAAAATAAATATATAGAAAAAAGAGCTTAAAAATAGTTGTTGTCAAAGAGGGACTTATTGAACTTCATTTTATTTCAAATTTCACCAATATGTTACATTCTGTCAACTACATTTTATTTCAAATTTCACCAATATGTTACATTCTGTCAACCATCAACTATTGTTCCCCAAGTTGACCAACATTGCTTAATTTGAAAGATCTAACATTGAAAAAAAAAATGTGAAGTGAGGGTAATGACGATACTTCGGGAAATGCTATGGGTACATAGCAAGTGACATAAGGCTTCACATAAGGGTTACATGGAGACCCCCTATTGGAGGGGCGCCTGAACCCACAGACGTCCCTCCAATAGGAGGTCTCTATGTGGCTCTTATGTGAAGCATTATGAAAAATGTTATGTACCAATAGCATTTCCTCAATATCTTTGTATTCGAAGAATTTTTTTAATACTTTTATGGCATAACACGGTAATAAATTGACAAGTCATTTAGCGATCACGTAAAAAGTCATTGCACTATGGTTGCAAATTGACTTACATCAATTTAAAGATTGTCGGTGATGGAGTGGTAAATTTTGAAACAAAATCGAGATTTAATCACCCAAGTGAATTGAATTAAAGTATACTATCCTAATTGAAATAAATTAAAATTTAGTAACCTAAAGGTAGGATTACAGTACCATAACTATGGACCTCTCAAAATTTTGATAGCATGGGTTGAACTTCCTTACGAGGGTAAATTTCATTAACAGTCAATTTGGCTACTAAACTTCAATTGTTTAAAATTTTACCACTCTCATCATATTCTATCATCTATTGTCTTTCAAACTAACAAAAATTACTTAGTTGATGGTTATATTATAACTGAACTTCTACATAATCTCTATGTCACACTATAAACAAAAATAGTAAATCGAGGGTGATAAGAATATCTTTAAGTTAAAAAGATAAAATACCTTTTTTTTTCTTCTTCTTTTAGGATGAGATGTGATGTTAACTCAGCACGTCATGATGTGATTATGTGGAAGTTTCATTGCAGGCTATCGATTGAGCAATTTTCATCAAATTGAAAGACAGTATGTGACAAAATGTTGAAATTTGAAACTAATAAATTTTACTTAGTGTCTCAATTTAAAAGTATATTGAAGTCCAATGATCAATTAGAGACATTGATGTTTAATGACCTAATTGAGATTTCACTTAAAAGTTGAGCATCGCAAATGAAATTTACTCGTACTCTTACATTTCGATACGAGCAATGGGCCAAGGGCACCATTTTATTTGGGAAAATTTCATTTCTAATAGTTTAAGTTTCATCAATTTCAAATTTAAGAAATAAGGTTTAAAATTTCAAATTTCAAATTTTTTTAAAGTTTAAAGTTTCAAATTTCAGATTTTTTAAATTTATTTTTTAAATTAATTAATTAAATATATATTTTATTAATTAAATAAATTAAGATCACAATTTCATATAATTTGGTCACAAATCACAAATTTTATGCCACAAATTATTTAAGGTCACAATTCAAAAATTGAAACGTCACAAATTATTTTCTGATCACAAATCAGAAATTTTATAGGTCACAAATGATTTCGAAGTCACAAATTAAAAATTTTATTCGTCACAATTTAATTCATTAGTCACAGATAAAAAAAATTTAGATCACAATTTATCAATAGGTCACATGTTTCCAAATTGCTTGGTCACTAATTATCGAAATTTAAGGTCACAGATTAATAATGAGTCACAATAACCAAAATGTCGATCACATACACCAAACACCCTACCCCCCGTCCCGATCATCCATCAATATTTGGTCACAAATTAACCAAATAATTGGTTACAAATACTATCCCAACTTCGCCCTCACCACAACACCACCTAAACCACCACCGTCGCCCTCGTCACAACACCACCATAACCACCGCCACAATAACAACAAAAAACAACCATAACCATCGCCGCCGGCACCACAACACCAAAAAACCACCACCACCACCACCGCGTCCACCCGCCACAACTCCACCACCATCGTCGCGCGACTAACCACAGCACATCATTGTCGCCAGATCCACCACCACCATCAAAACCACATCACCAGTACCATCAACACCAACAAAACAGATCTAAAATCGCCCCCACACTCGCCATTACGGCACCGCCGTCGTCGCTGCCTCCACCACCACCGACATCACCACCACAATTTTCAACCGCCACCACAACTCCATTCTACCCCCATACACCTTCACAAACCAATTAACAAAAAACCACAGGGTGCCAACGCCTGAACGCACCGCCAAATTCGCCCTGACTTGTACTACCATCATCACCGTGACCAACCACCGCACATCGTTGTCGCCAAATCCACTACCTGTAGCACAACCATCACTACCGATTGTAGCATTGGCAAGGACGAAACCACTCTGCAACTATAGCACCACCATCATGCGGAGCCGATTCGCTGCACTGCAACTCGTCGTTGCAACAACAATGCTCACATCAAGTGGGTTGCTGTAGCAGCGATAATGGCGATGGCGATTTCGATTTGAGAGTAAAAAGATGATGGAGAGAGAGGGGGTACATGATAGAGAGAGAAGACGGTGAGATAATTAGGGTTTTGAGTAAGTGGTTGGATTGGGTAGGGGATGTGGATGTGGATGAAACATTGTATAATTAATATTTAATAATTAAAAATAAAATATCTTATTTTGAAAAAGTGAAACTTAATATCTCATTTTTGAAAAATGAAACTTGAGATCTGATTTTTGAATATGGATCTTGAAAAGTAGGATTTTATGTAATTTCCACATTTTATTTTGACAAGTCAGCCCTTTTTTGAGCTAGAGAGTTAAATATGTTTAATTTTGAGTTTTCAATTCATATTTTAATTACTTTTCCAAAAAAATGAGCCTAGTCATGGGCTTGTGGGCAATTTGACTCGGTTGATGAGATCCATGATCTAAAGGGTTGAAACAAGCTTTCTTCGTGGATACGAGCCGAGCTCGTGTGTCCTAAGATCAAGCCGGTTTGACTCATTCCGTTGCTATTTCTACTTTTATCACTTGACTTTTAAAACAAAATTGATTACATCACCTATTGTAGTGTGTCATGTCATGTCATCTGGTGCTTTAGATGATCAATTCCGTACACACACACACACACTCTCTCTCTCTCTCTCTCTCTCTCTCTCTCTCTCTCTCTCTCTCTCTCTGTGCATATATATAACATTTGTTTGAAATGATCTTTTTCGTTATTTTAAATTTTAATTAATATAAGAATATATATTTTTAAAAGAATTAGCCTCCATTTGACAAATTTATAAATAAAAATAATAAGAAAAATAGTAGTGAATCCCACAAAATATTAGATGAGGACGACCAACTCCTCTACAGAGGCTTGTGTGGAAGAAAATTCTAGATTTAACGTTGAGATGAAATCTAACACATATTATTATACCTTTCAATTCCGACATGGAAGCCGATTTAGGTGAAATTAAGAGGAGCAGTCATTGAGCCTTCATTTATTTGAGGAAGTGGGGCTTTGCAGGAAAAATGATCAACACTATTTTTAAGGTTTTTTAAATCCTTATATAGTCATAGGACTTTATAAGGTTATCACACTATTTACTCTTTTAACACTACTAGTCGTATACCCATACGGACTTTGATATTTTTAAGGTAATGTTAGTATATCAAATATTAATGGAAAACTAAATTATTAGCGGAGTCGTGTCTCCGTGCTGAGACACGGTGTGTCCGTGTCTCCGTGTTGTGCGGAGACACGACTCCTTGTCTCCGCACAGCTCAGAGACACTATGGTCAAAAATTTCTTTTTTCTTATTTTTTCCCAAAAAATATAATTAATTGTATCTTACACAAACTAAATACAATTATTAGAAAACATTCAATACTATTTGGCTGCACTTCTGGAGTCTTTGATTTCTTTAGAACTAGTGTCCCAATAAAAATTTGAAATTATTTCTCCATTGATCAACATAAGTGAGGAATCAATCGAAACTACATGTTTTGCTTGTTTTTCAATGTGATACAAATCCACCCATGTTGTGTCCAACAAATCGATTAACGAAATTCGACCTTTTTTATTTATCTCATCCACAATTTCACTTCTTAATTCTTCCTGTCATATAGAAATCACACTTGCATTGAATAATTAAAATAACTCCGAAAAAAGGAATTATAAAATAATTGAATTGATTGTATAATCACTTACGGTTGTGATGTATTCTTTGTTGGAGCTGGTGTGGAGGAGATCAAAATCGATGATCTGGAGTTGTTAAGAGTTTCTGAACCAATTCGACGACGTTTCTTTCTGATAATCGCATAGGTAACTTTGCTTGCTATGCGAACTCGAACTGAAATTCGACCTTTTTTATTTATCTCATCCACAATTACACTTCTTAATTGTTCCTGTCATATAGAAATCACACTTGCATTGAATAATTAAAATAACTCAGAAAAAAGGAATTATAAAAAAGTTGAATTGATTGTATAATCACTTACGGGTGTGATGTATTCTTGGAGGTGGTGTGTAGGAGATCGAAATTGATGATCTGGAGCTGTTAGTTTCTGAACCAATTCGACAACGTTTCTGATAATCGCACGGTTGACTTTTCTTGCTATGCGAACTCGAACTGCCTCTACAATTCTAGCAATAAACGAGCGAATGAGGAAGGAAGTGGATAGAAAAGTGATCTGCGAGATATTTAATGAATAGTGGAGAGATATTTATAGATGAACAGTGCACAACCAGTTAATGAACAGTGACGAACCAGTTTAAATGTGAAATGGAATGTACAAAAATGAATAATGATTTGGCTATCCTCTCTTTTAAGAGAGTAGTGATATAACTATTTTCTTAGCCGTTTTTGATAAATTAATAAAACTGGTTAAGTTTCTTCTAATTAATTATTTCTCGATTGAATTTTGCGTTCTTATTTCTCACCCTATCCTACTACATCATTATGCATGAGTGGTTAAAATTAATATTTTACTATGACTAAGTCCCCTGTTTGGTAGATGTGATTAAAATCAAAATTTTAATAAATTTTGATAAACATTGATTAAAGGAATAATTGTAGCAAGGGTCCCAAATCTTTCAGATTTTTGCGCACTTTATCCTAACCTTTAATTTGTGCCAGACACAGTCCCAAACGTTTCAGAAATACGCAGTAAAGGTCCAAATGGATGATTTGACCGTTAGTTTAACCAAAATAGTGGAGTTTGACTATTAAATTAAAACATTAAAAAATAAAAAACAAAAAACAAAGAAAAAACGAAAGCAGCGAATGGGGAGGAAGCAGTCTCCACCCGAACGGAAATCCACCCCTACCTTCCACTGTGCCGGCGCCGCGCTCCGCACCACAGCATCTACACCGACAACCACCGTAAAACCCTTACCCCCGCCATCTGAACCCGGGTGTGAGGATGAGTTTCAGAATGGTGACTGTGTGTGTAAGGACCACCTAGTATGCCTGGGATTCTAGATCTTCCGCTGGTGAGAACGAAACCTGTTAACCCAAACTCACTTCCTGTAGTTGAGCCCAAGGAAAGTCAAGCAATTGAGGGTGTGGCTGAGGTGGTATCTGACAAAATGGGTGCTCCACAATCCGAATTTCTCATGGATCTTGAATATTTATGTAATTATAGTTGGTTTTTGTGTTTTCATTGATTATCGAAGCCTATTATATATTGTATATCGATTTTGGAACTCGAGTTGGATTTCTAAACCCGTGTGTGAGGATGAGTTTCAAAGATTGAGGAGANGCAATTGAGGGTGTGGCTGAGGTGGTATCTGACAAAATGGGTGCTCCACAATCCGAATTTCTCATGGATCTTGAATGTTTATGTAATTATAGTTGGTTTTTGTGTTTTCATTGATTATCGAAGCCTATTATATATTGTATATCGATTTTGGAACTCGAGTTGGATTTCTAAACCCGTGTGTGAGGATGAGTTTCAAAGATTGAGGAGAGACGGTGACGAATTGGGTTGCATTCGTTTTCATTTACTGGTGGTGAGTTTCTGAACCCGCTTTCCATGTGCTTTCATTCGGTTCCATTTACCGGTGGTGGTGGTGGTGGTGGTGCAGAGGAGGAGACGGTGGCGGTGGCACTGAGTAGGAGACGGTGCCGGCACTGTGCCTGTTGTAGGAGGGTTCGAGTCAGACGCTGAGTTGTCAGATAACACGTTAATGGCTCTAAGTATCACGAGTCGGCAGATCGGCGCAAGGATGGCAAGTGATCGGGTAATTTTGGTGATTGTGACGTATTTCGG
>CAIGRN010136017.1:0-13043 GCA_903798345.1 Fraxinus anomala
TGAAAGGTTTGGGACGACGCTGCAATTTTTCGGAGTCAAAGTTACTGTAGCAACGTTGACTGACGGTTTTTTTGACGGAATTCAAGGTTTGGGACCGACGCTGCAATTACATATAAAGGTTTGGGACTTCGGCCACAAAAATTAAAGGTTTGGGTATAATCTGCAATAAAATGAAAGGTTTGGGACCGCGGCTGCAATTTTCCCTAATAACTATGTTAAATAGAGTTGCAACATTTATGATTTATGTCAGCGTGACATTAATACCATAGCCGAATTAGGATATTAGATAACATAAAATTCAAATTCAACTCTTTTCCTCCCAAATTTAAACATTCTTTTATATTTCATTCGTTCTATAAAGATATGTTTATTTTATTTATTCATCTGTCCCAAATTATAGTCATATTTCCTTGTTGACAATATAATTAATTGTTTATTTTTTAATATGCCATTATTTAATATGTCTCGTTATCACAAATATTAATTATCTATTATTCAATTGTAGTTAAAATAATAACTAAGGAGAATTGTGGCCACGGTACAAAACATTTCATTTTGTTTTAGACTTGACTCAAATATTTCATTTGTGTCAACCTTAATACCAAATCTTTCGAAAATTCGCACCTCGAGTTCAATTTAATGGAATCCGTCAATTAAGCTGTCAGTTGACCTCAAAATAGAAAAAATGATAATTTTGACCAATTATAATAAGGAAAATTTAATCAGATTACATTTCACCCCTTTAAAAAAGAGAAAAAAAATGAAAAAAGGTCTATCTACCCCACCCCACCCCACCCAAAACCAAATCTAGATATCATCCGCCACAGTCACCTCCACCATTTGTGATCCAACTCATCCAAGTCCACAGCATATTTTATCTCAAAGCAGGCTCTACATCTCAAACCATTTATTGACTAGAGCTGTGCTAAGTACTCTAGCGTTCACTCCGTACCATAGTGCCGGAACCGTTGCTACCATCGTAAAATGTGACGTGGGCACCTTTTGCCAGGATCATCGGTTTAAACTCTGAGGATTCTAGCAGTCAGAAAATAGAGGATGCTAGCAGTGGAGCAATGGCTCCACTTAATCCATTTTTTCTTACTAGGTTAAACCTTTTCTTGGTCGCAGGCAATAACCATTAATGGTGGCCATGATGGTGGAATTGGGAAGAAATGGTGGCGAATCTCGAGATTCCTTTGGAAGAGGTTGCGTCGCGAAGGAGACAATGATGCCGATGGGTGGGTGGTGATGGCAGAGCCGCTCTTTTTGGTTGGCTGCGGGTGTTGGGAAGATGAGGATATTTGTTGTTTAGATTTTTAATTTTTTAAAAAGGGAAATGTAATCTCACGAAAATGACCTTGTTTTTTAGTTGGTCAAAATTATCAATCTTTCTATTAACGGCTTAATTGATGGATTCCGTCATATTAGACTCTAGTTGCAAATTTTCGAAA
Source organism: Fraxinus anomala (assembly GCA_903798345.1). Taxonomy (NCBI): domain Eukaryota; kingdom Viridiplantae; phylum Streptophyta; class Magnoliopsida; order Lamiales; family Oleaceae; genus Fraxinus; species Fraxinus anomala. Next base: position 1,452 of record CAIGRN010136017.1, read on the forward strand.
GATTTGATACCGTGTGTGGTACAAATGAAATGATTGGATCAAATTTGAAACAAAATGAAAGGTTTAGTACCATACTCGTAATTCTATGTAATAACTACAACACGAAAAAATGCAGTGCCCAACAACTTGTTGACATTATCAATTTGATTTTTTTTGTTTTTGATTAAAAAATTGAATTTTTTATGGTTGCATCTTTGACAATTTTTTGTCACTTTTATGTTAGCCAACTTTACAATGTTAATTACATTGAACCTTGCATTATAAAATGATTAGTTCCAAAAATAATTTAATAGTTTATGGCCATCTAGTTTTAATAGAGTGATGAGTTATCCGATATCGATGTGGGGGGTATGAGTCATTTTTTTGTTTGTTCGGCTTGCAGCGAATTTGTTCTATTGAAAATACATTTCTCTCTGGAAAAAACACATCAGATTTGTTCGCTAGAGTTCATCACTGAAGAATAAAACTATATTAGCTCAATTTTCTTAATTTACGTGAAAATAAAAACAATTCTATCTTTATGGGAAGAAGAATTCTGTAAATTTTTATCCTAGCAATTTAATAGAGTAATGAATCGTCTTATATTAATGTATGAATATATTAGAAAACATAAATAAAACCATACCAGCTAATTTTTTTAATCTACGTGAAAATAGAAGCAAGTCTATCTTTATAGAATGGGTGGAGTATTATTCTGTAAATTTTTATGCTAGCAATTTTTTTATTATTTAATGGCGAATTGGGATCAACGCAAAAAGATAACTACTAGGCGAGAAAGGTAAAACAATTGTAATTAAAAATTTAAAAATTTTGTTTTTATTCACTTCAATCGGCTGAAAACTAAATTTTGGTGTTTGGTATTAAAACTAAATTAACTCATTCAATCAGGTTAATTTAGACCAGATTATTTTTCCATGTAAATAGAAAAAAATGTCAGTTGTATTAAAATAATGAATAAGCAAATTATTTATTAGTAAATTAGTGTACTTACGAGTAAATTCACTTATAAGTAAAAATCATTTTAAATTAAAAATTTATTAACGTATAAATAATTTTTTAAGTAAAAAATATTTAATTCACTTATGGTAAGAAATTACATATTAGTAGAAATTATAGTTTTTCTTTTTTATTACTTAAAGCAATTTTGTATGAAAATGCAATTGTTTGGTTGCGGAAGAAGCGCTTGACAAAAGATCTAGTTCATGTTTGATAGAATTAAAATTTAAATCTAAATTAATTATTAATTTAAATCATATATTTTATAGGATCTATAATTTTTCAACCACATATTTAATCAACTTTTATCAAAATTTATTAAAAATCTAATTTTAATTCTCATCTAATATGAGCTAAGCACCATTTTGGAGTTTTCTAAAAAGCTCTAAATAAGGAAAGCTGAAATTTGTATACCTCCAAGTTGTTTATCGGAATGATTAACAATTCATTTTTAAAAGCACTACTAATAAAAACTATCTTCACCACAACTGTGTCAAATGAATTCTTATACAATTCTCTAGTACGATATAGCACAAACAATGTATATCGATTCACTTTATTACATTTCTTTAAGGGTGTTTGATTGATTTAAATTTCATGGAAAATGTCATATTCGAGAAATTCAATTTCTACTTTGACTATTTGATACGAAAGTGAAAATGAGATTCGAATTCCAAGATACAACCACTTTAAACTTATTTTTTGTCAATTTCATGGAAAATACATTCATATGGGGTGATTGGATTTTTATTTTCCAACTTACATGAAATTGAAAAGTCGTTCCATATTTACCAATCAAACGGACCCTAAAATCTTATCCTCATTATTTTATCTTTCTAATCAACTAGGGTGAAGCATACCAACAATAACAATAGATAAATCTGTTAAATATATGGTCTTTAGTCCCTGTTTGAAATCCATTTTTTTTTTTCTCATTTTTTATTTCAACCACACATTTTATCAATAAAATAATATTACACATAAATTTAAAAAAATTTCTTACTTTTTAACCACACAATCTTTCATCAATCATTATTTCAAACGAAAATTTACACCCAAAATGGGTGTCAGGGGCTTAAAGTCTGCAATTTCATGGCTTTAATTTGTTACTTTTTCATTTCTCTTTATTACAGCATCTTTTGCCAGCAAAAACTGCCATCCTCAATTAAAGAAAACAATTTTCCCATCTTCCAATGCACTTTCTTTTAAAATGAAATATGCCAACCAAACACATTCTACCATTGATTTTCACTTTCCCAATATTATAATAAAAGCAAATCAATTAATCAATAAAAAAATCTAACAAATTTTAACATGCTAGGCAAGCTAACTCATTTTAACTTTAAGCCATGTTTAGTATACATTCTTTTAAAATATATTTTTTTAAAACTTATTTCAAATACACATTTTTCAATAAAATAATATTTTTCATAACATCAATAACTTTTTCTTACTTTTTAACCACATATTTCCCATCATATCACTATTTAAAATATATTATTTTTTCAATAATTTCCATCAAACGCACCCTAAAACTCAACCCACAGTATGAAGTATGACTTGTCTTCTCAAAAGTGAAAAGAATAATAACTCAATCCAAGAAAAAGGTTAAGCCCCTATTCGATATACATTCTCACAAAAATTCATTTTTTCAAAACTCGTTTTCAACCACTCTTCAATAAAATAATATTACACGTAAATTTAAAAAATTTCCTTATTTTTAACCATATATTTTCCATTACATCACATCATAAAATACATTTTCTTCTCCACAATGTGCATGAAACACCCCATAAATCTCTATTTGGCCTATTTTTTAAAACTTGTTTTTCTCTAACTTATTTTCAATTGAATATTTCACATAAATAAACCAATTCATCAACTTTTTATCAAAATTTGCTTAAAAAATTGATTTTTAGAAAAACCAAACAAGGGATAAAAACTATGCATTTCAAAGACTTGCAAAATAAACAATATATAATTTAGCTGAAAAGTAGAAAAGTAGCCTAAAATAACTTATTTTCCAACTTTTTCATTTTAATTATTAAAAACCAACCCATTGTAAAAATGCTATTTCTTATAAAATAGTTTTTTAAGAAAGCTATCTAAAATCAAAATTATTTTAATCCCTTCTAAAACATTATTCGAACCATGTTCAAAATTATTTTTCAACTTTTCAAAAACTCTACTGAAACGAACCCTAAGAGTGATACAATACTAGCTTCTACAAAAGAAGCAGACCAAAATTCTCTTATGGCCTTTAAGAATTTATTAAGAACTTATAAGTTATAAGTGATTTTTTTATGCTAAGCCAAACATGCAAAAAGAATATAAAGAAAACAAGCATTTTGCATCAATTGCCGCTCCATAAATTTACAACATTATCAAAGTCATCCAATCTCAATCACAACCTAAATTAAAATTAACCCAAACTACAAGGACTAAAAAATTAAATTATAAATAGAAACAACAATTGGCAGTGAAGCCCCCGAACTACTTGTTCTATTGCAATCAAGCCCCTACCGGAGCAGCCACTGCTTGCTTCACTTTCGGTGGTCTTCCCCGGCCTCTTGGCACCCCACTTGTTGCTCCAACAGCGGCAGAAGGCGGCGGAACCCCGGCTTTTGCAGCCTTCGGCGGCCGCCCACGTTTCCTGCCAGAAGCAGCAGGGCTTGGAGCAGATTTCGGCTTTGGAGGCGGCGGCGGATCATTGGGATCCCGCGATTTGGGTGGGCGGCCGCGGGGACGAGGAGGAGGCAGAACGGTACCGGGTGGAAGAGGTGTCTTGGGCTTCGGTGGACGGCCACGGCCACGGCGCGGCGGAGCATCTGGGCCCGGCTTAAGGTAATTGTTCTTAACGAAAAGTAGCTGCCTGGTGGCCTTCATCTTGTTCAGGTGGTGAGAAAGTAGGGTTGAATGGGCCGGCGGGAGGTTTCCATAGGTGGCCTCGATGTGCTTTGAAATTGCTGATTTGTTTGACCCATTCTTATCATTCAACGCATCAATTGCATTCATAATCAACTGTAAACACAAGTGTCTCAATTTCAGCACAAAATTTAAAGATTAATTATGCTGAATTTTATACGTCGAATTTCAGCACAATTTCAAACAGCGACGAGAAAAATACACGAAACTGTAGAAATCAACGAATTTCAGGTGAAAATGTAGGTTTCAAGCCCAAAAATAAATCCACACCGAAAAGTAAAAAATTCCAACAATTACTCGGTAAATTTAACAAAACCTTCAAAATTAAAGCAAACAAAAATTAATGAACCAACGTTGAACAGAATTAAAAAGTATAGCTATGTACCTCCGGGTACTGAGGCAAAGCGGCAGGAGGTGCCCCCGTAACTACAGCTGGCGCCGGCGGCTGAGCATGATTTGGAGGGAGTGGATCATTATTCTGGTGTTCTTCAGCCGCCATATCTACAAACTAAAAAAATCTCAAACAGAAAAATTCGAATTGCACAGAGAGAGAGAATTTTGAGAGGGAAAATATTTTCAGGGGGAGGGAACTGTAGAGCTGATGAAAATTTGTTGCAGAAAATTCAGTGAAATGAAGGGATTTAAAAAGGTTAACAGATCAGAGCTGGAACGAGTGAGCAGAAAAGGAGGAAGAGGATCGAGTGTTTTTGAGATTAAATCAACGGCTAGGGGTTGTTTACTTCCTCTTAATCCAACGGTTTTAAAAAAGTTCAATTGATTCACTCGGATTGCTGACGTGGCTGTGTTATTTCTTATCTTAAATTTTCAAGTTATTTGGGTTGTTTGAATTACCAGATTACCCTTGGACACCAATAAATTTCTCAGGCAATTTGAAATTTTAGGAGGTAATCATCTGCAGCGGTCCCTGAACCTCTGTTCTACATATCAAAATGTCATTGGCTAATGAGACAACAACAACCAATAGTAAACTATGGATTCGCCACTCAAAAGTTAGCCAGTGGGGCCTACTAGTAAAAAAGAGAGAGGATTTATTTAGGTGCACCTGAGGAGCACGGTATTACAATTTTGAGTGGGGTCCACAGGCAAAGCATGATCATGATGGCATCAAGAGCTGACCTTGTGTTGACTTTTTTCTTGATAAGGATGTGAGGTGCATACATTTGAGACCTTTTTGTCTTGGTTTAGTATTTGTGGGCTCATTGAGTAATAATATTCTCTCATATTATTCTAATTTCTAATTTATGAGATATTTCAAACATGGGAGAAAATTATACTTGTGACTATTTGGAGTGGGATAGATTGTCTATGTTGTTCATAAGATATGTATCATTTGCCTATTATGATGTTTGTGGACCTTAGAAATCATGTTCACGTGAATAAAGAAATCTCAATGTGCTTCTTAGCACTGTATCGTGATCACCTTAGTTATCGTAGTTTATTCATCATGTATCTATCTATCTCAACATCATTTATTCACTCTCGATGTTCCTCAATGCCCAAATTGGATTCTCGACCTTATACTTTTTTGTCTGGGTACAAGCACTTGCATTGTTATGATAAATTCAATCATATGCGTACATCCACGTTCATAACCATGTTTTCACGTTGTGAATTGTATATAATAAATCTTACAAATACTCGATTAGACATATTTGCCTCCTTATGTACCACAATAGAAACCCACCTACGAGGGTTTTCGGGTAGGGATCAATTTATAACCAATTGAAAAATATTAGTGCTGGTGATAAGTGCAAATGTACAATATCGTGATAAATAATAGAATGGTAGAGTCAATAATCATTCTACAAGGATTGTTTAAATTTATCGAGTACCAAAATTGTTGTAATCTTGACTTTAGTTGATCAAGCAACTTACGAATTTTGTGAACGAAAATTACCTAAACACAAGAACAAAGTGATTACAAGAGAAAAGTTTCAATTACTATCTTTATCATATATCAAGTAAGGAAAATGCTTCTTATACATCACTATTTACATGATGAGGTGTTAAAATGCAAATAGTGAAGTTATTTGATTGATAAAATTTTGATACAATTAAATCTCGCTACATAATATATTGATAAATCATTATATAAATTGTTATATACATGTAGCACAACTGATCTAGTAAACTAGTGTTACAAATAATAGGGTGGCTGCTTTTCTCCATGCTATATATACATGAAACATTATCCCCTCATCTTCAAAGGTGGAGATGGACAAATACCCCATAAAAAAGGTTTCATAGGACAAAATGAGGAACGTATAAGCAACCTTATATTATTGTCTGCCAAGATTACCACAAAACAAGACATCCCCACCAAACAAAGGGAATTCTCGCAGAATCTCTCAGCCATTTCATATGATCACCATTGAATTTGAAATGACATATGCAATTAACACTAACCAAAAAATATACCACAAAATATAATCTTCAATACAATTGAATATCTAACCTTACGGTTCGAAGATTTACAGATGAACTTTTTGGGCACGCGATTGCACATAAAACTTCATATTATAGCTCCACATCGTGTAAATCATGAAGATGTTGCAAAATCTCTTGAACAAGATGCCCCGTTTGATTCTCGCTATAACAAGTGTTTTCATCGATATGAATGCCATTCTCAGTGTAAGCCTTCCACCGGTGTAGAACCTTTAAAACGTCGTCCCTCTTCACAGTCCAATGACACAAGTTTTTTTTTCTCTAAAACTTTAAGCAGTACTAGAATGGACAACTTCTCTTCCTAAAAGTCTGCTTAAGTTTCTTCCATGGTGAATTCTTGATTGCCAAAAAACCCTTCTTCTTCCTTCGCGGCTCTATTCAGATCAACAGATAATCCATCACTATCCTCATAATCCAACAATTTCTTCTCAAATCCTTCTAGTTCTCTCCCTAGTTCTTGCTCTTCCTTCTCCCTCCACCATAAGCTCATTCAAAAGTTGCAAGGCTTCTTGATCATGTTCAGACTGTTGTTCCATCATTCTTTGATACTGCAAATCTTCCATCTCCATTGCTGCCTTCTCTTCTGGCAATCGATCTATCATTGCAATCGTTTGATTCATAGCCACTGCAAAAGCATTTCGCTCTTCTTCTAGCTCAGAATATAATGTCTGCAAAGCTTTGTTCCACTGCAACAACTCCTGCGCCACCTTCCAACGCACTTGTCAGACTTCCATCCGAAGACTCTTTAGTCCCCGGAATCCTTTTTCTCGTACTAGTTATAGAGACCATCCGCAGAATTGGGAATCATGTCTTCAATCTCCAAAAAAAAAGGATCTTGATCATAAACGAGCTTGTCTCAAGAATTGGAATTGGACAATGAAAATCTCATTTTTAGTGTACACTCCAGCCTAGTCTAGTATTGTATACCAAACATGCTCGTATATAACTCAAATTCTACTTAATGAATTTCGTCTTTTATATCTAAATCAGGAATATCCTTCTTATTGTTGTTGCCCTTTTCATCTTCTTCCATTGAATTTGTTAATTCGAACAGAATAAGTTCAAAACCATCTGATCTTCATTTTTGTTTTCCAAACTTTGATCATCATCATCATCAAATGAATCAGTTGTAATTGTTATGCCCTAAATCCAATAAAGTTTGGACATATACACTTTTAATATATAATTGATGCATATCTATGGTAAGATCTATTATTTGATTGAATTAATTAGGATTGGACAAAACTCCCGAACCAAATCAGACCGAATCGAACTGGAATCGAACCGAACCGAGTGGTTCTTCTTAAATTAAATACCCGAACGGGTATCTGAATAGAGAACCGACGGATTTAGTTCGGTTCAGAACCAAGAATCTCCATAATTTTTTCACCTTAAATAAGTCAAATTATTTTTTTTAAAAATAAATTGCTAACTGATTAATTTAATTCAAACCCAAAATATAATTTTACTATTTCTAATTTTCATGTAAGCCCAATTTAATCACATTGACATAAATCTTACCCCAAATCTTTTATTCTACCGTAGTGTCCTTTTTATCGTTCGATTGTTGTGAACTAGCCATCTTTTTCTTCACGTGATTTTAACAGTCAAATTTATGAAGAATTCAACAAATAGAGGTGCAAAAAATATATACGAAATTGAATTACGTTATTTTGTAATATTTAAGATTAAATATGTCATAGTCGAATTAATGTAGCGTTGTTGTAATATAAAAAAAATTAGTTATTATACGGAACCCTGTAACCGAATAGAATTGAACCAAACCGAACATAATGGAGTCGAACCCGAACGGTTCCATAATTAAATTTAGACCCGACAATTTCATTTACTAAATACCCGAGAATTTCGGGTTTGATTCAGTTCTCTTTAAAATCGAACCGGACCGGACCATGCCAAACCCTGCCCTAGAATTAATATTCTAATAAATTAAATAATAGAGTCCGTAGATTCAAGTCTTTGTAATTAGTGATTTATTAATCACAAGGAGTTGTGATTGTGAGATACAAATTATATATGATTGAATCTTAAATCGTCTGTGGTCGAAGTAAAAACGAGATATGGATATCGTTATTACGGATAAACCATTACATATGACATTTCTTACTTGTAAAGCAAGTAGCTAATCCTACAAGATAAAGTGTTGTGACACTTAAATGTACATGTGGGTATTTTGTTATAGAACAAATATTGGAGACCTGCTTGGGAGATTCCACATGGATAACTATTTGAGTATTAATGGTTAATCTCTAACGTTCGGTAGTGGAATTGGTCATTTGACTTGAGATCATCATAGTGACTTATGAGAATAATCATACTTTGGTGATGTAGGATGTTGCTCTGTCAAGAGTCGATAATACAGTATCATTCGGGTTTGTTAAGAATCATATGAAGGTTGTGAATGGTCAATAAAGGATTCACCACTCTTAAATAGTAAGAGCTAATGATCTACATTTCATTCAATTAAGTTAAAAATGAAATCATCGGCCAAGGTGTACTCATAACTCGAAAAGGAGTTTTCGACTTACATTAATTTAATAGTTAGATGAAAAATATGATTGATAATTGAGATTGATACATATTCATATCTCATAATTGATCGGATCATATTGACGAAATAATTATAGTCTCACGGTAAATAAACAAGTTTGGTTTTGTCATACTACGTGTCATTTCTCATCACATTATTGCCCTGATAAGTTGCTGATGTCAATCTAAGACGACAAATGTGAATTGATGATAAATTAAAAGGGAGTATTTTAATTTATTGATTTTGATTAAATTAAAAAAATAATTCACGTCGTTGGGCCGTGATCGTGAATCTGATAGGTCATACACAAAAGGAGAACCAGAATAATGAGATTTTCAATTAATTAATTAATGTGTGTTATACAGTTAATTAATTGTGTTACTTGTTAATATACCTGAATTAATTAATTGAATTAATCAATTCATTGACCAAATTTAATTAATTTGATTAATTAAATATTGTGGCATGTTAAGTTTAGGAGGTGGGCTAAGCCCACTTAAACTTATATCAATAAGCGATTAGAGTTTCAGAAAAATATAACATAACATAATTCATATTCTTGCTAGCACAAGAAAATAGAAACTCTAATTCTCTAATTCTTGTTCTCTGTGTGAATTTTCATTGGAGACTGGATAATTGGACAGCTGTGGATTGCATATCGTTATTGTTCGTGTTCCAAGATTAGCAAAAAAGTTTGCAAAATTGGTAATTAGCACATAACGTCCTCACATTTCACTATTATTGTGGAAAACGTCTTTACTTTTCATTTTTTGACATTTTCACCCTTATTTCCATATTTCATTGCGTAAAAGGTCATTTTCATTCATTTTGTGGAATGACGAATAATAGTAAGAGAAATTTTGAAACAAAAGGAAAAAGAAAAAAGATAATTGCCATCATAGTCCCAAATTTTTTTAAAAAGCGCAAATAAGTCACAAATAAATTATTAAAAGGGTAATTAGTACATAATACCCCCTACACTTCACTATTATTACAAAAAAATCATATATTTTATTTTTTGACATTTTCACCCTTAATTATAAATTTGATTGCGCAAACCTTCATTTCTATCCACTTTCATCCAATTTCTCAATAAAAAATTATGAAATGGTGAATATATCATCCTATTTTAAAAAAAAAAAACTAAAGAATTAATTGCAATCATAGTTTCAATTTTTTTTAAAAAAAAGTAAAAACGAATCCCCAATATATTATAAAAAAAATTAATTTTTTTCTTAAAAAGTGCAAACGAGTCCCAATTAAATTATTAAAGAATTAGAATTTTTTTTAAAAATTATTTAAATAGGAGGATATATTCATTATTTTACAATTCTTTATTGAAAAATTGGATGAAAATGGATGGAAAGAATGGTTTGCACAATCAAATGTGTAATTAAATATGAAAAAAAAATAAAAAAAAAGATATGAACATTTTTCGTAATAACGGTGAAACATATGGACATTATGTACTAATTACCCTTTTAATAATTTATTCGAGACTTATTTGCCCTTTTTAAAAAAATTTGGAACTATGATTGCAATTAGTATTTTCTCTTTCTTTTTGTTTTATTTAAATAGAATGGTATATTTGTTATTTCACAAATTTTATTTGAGAAAATAAGTAAAAATGACATTTTGCGCAATGAAATGTGGAAATAAGGGTGAAAATGCCAAAAAAAGAAAGGTATAGACTTTTTACACAATAACAATGAAAGGTAATGACGTTATGTGCTAACTACCCTCTGCAAAATCTACAAAAGATATTATTTTAAACACAATTTCTATCTAAATATAAAGTAGATTTGTAGTGGAAATTGAAAAATAATTTATTTTTCGGCATGATTAAGTAAATTTTCAACATCAGTAGCAAAATCTGATATTTTCTTATCGAAATCATAGCTTTCTTCAATCAAATTTCTTTTATGGGCACATTCCACAGAATGAAACGAAGTTAATTCTGGCACTGAAGACAACCAAACCTCGCACATTTCACCAAATTCAGACAACTTTTGATGATTTGAGCATGAACCTCTTCGAAACTGAGAGTAGTGGATTCGAACACGTATTCTTCAGAATGGAAAAAACATTGTAAAAGGAAAGATTGATCATGGGTGGAGTCCCCTTCTGACCGTTGCTTGTTTACTTAGATTGTTTTTAATAAGAAAAATTACACGTATACGCTGAATTATGAATTGAAATTGAAGTATACTGTCCATTACGAAATAATTTAAAAAATATCAATGCTAATTTTAGCGGTTGACTAATACCCGATAATTTAAAGAACTGAATATTATGAAAAGTTAACTTTTCGATTGTGATGTTAATAGAACGAGTTGAGCCAACTTGCTCAACCAAAGTGCAGCTCGGCTCACCCATTGGTGGAGCAAGTCAAGTCAGCTCGGGAACAGCTTGACAATTTTTCTAACCGAAATTGCATATTTCTCGAAATTTGGTGAGCCAACTCATACGAGCGACTGGCAGTTTGTATGGGAAATTAGTAGCTCAGTGTCACGGACCGCATGGTAGTGACACGAGATCGAACATGGCACGGGGGGGTCACAGGCCGAAGTGGAAAAATGAGTTAGACCTATGGTTGATTAGGTCTAGACTACAAAAGTACATGACAATGCCGGTGTCACCTAAATTTGGTGTTTAGA
>CAIGRN010136046.1:0-33613 GCA_903798345.1 Fraxinus anomala
ATTATGTTTATAAATTAAATAGGTGCCAAACAAGTGCATAGTGTCCGAATTCAGGTGGTGACATCGCCAATGGATGGCCATGTGGCCATTGTAGTTTGTCGTATTGTCTGTCTTCAGTAGCTTATGATTATGAAATCAATATCAAAACCCAGAAGAAAAAGACAGACGATGAACACTAAAAAAATATGAAGGTAGGAACTAGTTAACCATTTACCTAAACTTGCCTTTGGTGAACATGCACCTGCTGCTTCAATTGTTTTATTTTTAAGTTGAGTATTATTTGGGGGACTATGTTTATTTTTTTAAGAAGACAATCTTTTATTAATAGGCACAAAGAGGTGCCAGATCCCATACGACTGTTAGTTTATGGGTACATTTGTAAATACTTAAAAAACGTTCAATATAGATGTACAATCATTTAGGTACGTTCTCTGATTGAAAAGTATAGAGTAGTCCAAACAATTAGCTTCAAGTCTGACCAAATTCTCCTCCTTAGAAGCTATTGCATTTCTTTTCTTCTAAATAACCAATACACACCCAGGGGTGTATATTACGTATGTCTCGTAGGTATTTGCCAGTCTCCTTGATCAGTAAGCTTTTATAATTGCTTGATGTTTCTGCCTTTTGTGGATGTCTTCTTCTTCATCATTCTAGTTTTGAATGTTTGACGTAGATGTTACATGGTTTTGGAGGTCTAAGTCCTTTAAGACATCTGAAACTTTGACATCTTCAATTTGCTGCTTTTAATCTACATGTCTCAGGTCCATTTGGACATTTCATCTTGTTCTTCTACCTCCAATCTTTAGGCTCTGGGGGATTGTTTGATGCATCTATATCTGCTTCTTTTCTACCTCAGAAGCCTGCCTTTACTTCTTTACTTGAGATATGTACTCCTCTTTATATTTAGGACATTGATCTTGACCTTTGTTCATCAATTTCTCCAGTAGGAAATTCTAGCATATTGTTACTTGTTGATCTTCAATGCCTTGCTCAGATGTCTTATCAGTGTTGCAAATGTCTTTTATAATTTTCAGATATTTGAAACATATCGAGGTCATTCTAAACTGCATGTATTGAGCAAAAATTTCCCGAATAATCAACATTTGAGATGAGAATGCCCCCTCATGTGCAGTCTATATTTTTCCAGTAGTCCCAACTCTTGGAATTTCGTAAATATGCGGCAACAAACTTTGAACCCAAAACCTTTCTTAATGTGGACCATATTGAATGTCCGCCTTATATAAAAGCTTGAGTTATTAAAGGAAATTATTTGTTTTTATTTAGGTAATAGGCGTACTATTTTGATTTTAGAAGAGGTAGCTCTAGGTTGAATAAAGCAGTGAAAAATGACTTTTTTTACCTGATTTTAATTTTTTAAGTTATTGGGGGATAAGGTTTAGATTTTCGTTTTTGTTGTTTGAGCAGTCCCCTATTTAGAGTTCCAGCCCTTTTGTTTTCGAAGGGTAATTTTGCAGGTCTATGCATGCTTTATAGCCTCTTTGTTTTCAATAAAGTGTATTTTTATATAGAATTCAAACTGTATTTTGTAGAAGTACTTGGTCCCTTATGGATGTACCTGTTGCTTGTCCTCATATTGAAATAAACAACTTCCCTCTCCTTTTCTGATCACGCTTAAAATGAACAAATCTTCCCCTTGCATTTTACTCCTTATCCATTTTTAACCTGCTTGAGATGTTAACATCCATAGCTCTTTTCATTACTGACTAAATCGAATCTCGAAGTTCATTTTATGCAATGCTTCTGCAGTTTTGAACTAATGTAGAAATGTTATTCTTATTTTGATGAGTTTCATTAATTGGGACAGTATTATTCTAGTTACTGAATGCTGAAGAACGTTTTCATGCAGTACAAAAATGGAAAAGAGATGGTCAAGTCCTTTTTATTAGAAGATCTTATCTTTGTAAAGAAAGGGGATACCGCTACAATTGAAACTGAAGTTAAATTAGTCAGGAGAAATTGCTCTTCCACTTCAGCCATTCATTCATATGAAGCACAATGTCATGTAAGCCAAATTTTATGTTTCACAGTTATTGTGAGCAGTGATTTTTGCCTAAACACTGCATTGCAAGAGAAACAAGAAATTGGCTGTACCCAGGTTTCAAAGCTAAGTGGAAAGGCCTCAACATTACCTATGTTTTTCACCATGCCTTTTTTGCTGATGTAATGGGTTTCAGTAACTGCATATAATTCTTCATAAATCATTTTTTATCCATGTAACATCTCGTAAAATCCCTAACAATTTAATTCTAGTGTTTCAGCATATAATATAATAAATTAATTTCTAGAGCATTTTGCAGCAAGATGAGGTGCATATTTGGACACTAAAAGTTAATTATCGACTATGCTTTTGTGTGTTTGTGTGTGTGTTGTCTCTGTGGCTTTTCATTGGGAGTTACAACCTTGATAAAATGGAGTGAGCATACTTTGCATTAGAAGAAAAGGGACTATTGTACACATGCTGCGAGGGGGTTTGAACATATGCTGTTATAGATGACTTTCTGATATCAAAGTATCAAATTCTTCTTCATCAGCATAAAACTTTATTTGTTTCAAAAAGCTTTACATGAATTTAGGAATTAATGAATAAAAATTCCATCAAATGCAATATTGAGATAACAGAGTATGTGCAGAATATAGACATCAGGGCTAAAGCAAGTACAGATGAGTGTTCAACACGATTTAAAGTTTGGTCATCTTTGACCAGAAATGTTCTGTTGAACCCAAAACTGTGTAAATGCTCAATGACTTCCTAGTCAAATACAGTTAAATTATTCTTAAAATCAGGTTTCAGAACAATAGCTTGCACTTGAACTTGCTCGATCTCATAACAAACTCCTTGAATGAGTATATTTTTTTCATAATATTTCTGTAAGTTTATTGCAACATTATATTTATCTCGTCTCCAAACTCATGTGGATGTGCTTGCTCTTAGAAGTTCTCTCTTTCTTATTTATTATATCAGAAGACAATTTAAAATTATATTTTTTATTTTTCATTAGTGACTTCAAGGCTGAGATCTATTAGACACAAAGTTCTCATGAAAATTCAGGCTATTTCATTATGTATGAATAGGTTAGTGCAATAGCCGTTTCCATCAAATATGATGGAAATGCTTCCCCTTAGAGAAGTAGTTGTTTCTAAAGCTGTACAATTCCATCCCTAGATGAGTCCAATTTATATTTTGTTGATATAATAACGAGTTCTCTGGTCAAATCTTTTTGTCCACACAAGCTGCACATTCATCCGGATGAATGACTTTCTTCAGCCGGATCTTCATAAATCTCCATATAAGCTCATTTCAACATGACAAGTTACGAGTTCGTATAGATGAATTCTTCTCTTCAATCAGGATTTTGCAAATTTCATTTGGAAAGATATGCATATGAATTGCTGAGCCATTTCATTCAGATAAAAAATTCTAGATTATTTAGAAATATCCTAACAAAGATAACCTATTACTAAGTTCTAGAATGTACAGGCAAGATTTGCTGCAATATATTTGTTTTGAGAAAATCATTAGCAAAGCTGCATACTTTACTATCATAAAAGAAAATAAATACCAGAAGGGAAATTGCTGGACGGGCATCTGAGCATGTTTGGGAAATGTTTATAAACGGTTATATAAATAGATGTAAATGTATGATGGATAAGTGGGTAGTACTTGTGTGTCGTCAAAATGTGTCGACAAAATATGGGTTGAGTGTTTATAAACATGAGCCAACATAGGCTAAGATTATCTTTATCTTATTTCTTCTAGCTCTTATTATCAAACATGTCTTGGTGTTGCATGATGGGAAGTAGAATCTATAGATAATTTACATTCTATTAGATGATGGCCACAACGATCATTAGAACAGTACTAGGAGAGCCAAAAGTATTGATGTCTACATGCAGCTGGCTTTGTTTAATAATGATCCACCCTCTCTTCTCTGCCATATTATTTAATTAAGCATCGTGAGATACACTTAGAAATGCCAAGCTGCATCGTTGTCTCGAAGTAAATTATATTCGTTATTCATTACTGAGCAGGACACAAATTCATTGTCAGCAGAGGAAATGATTCAGCATCTAAAAAGAGGCATAGGATCTCAAGGACAGGTTATTACTCTTTCACAACTCATTTCTTGCTGTCAGGTTTGAGATTGCCCTGGTAATCCAGTATGCCCGCGGAAACCATTACCTGTGTAATTGTGCTAAGTGCTATACTTATCCAGTGCAGGTGGTTCATATTGAAGAGATCAGTGCACGGATTGCTAAGTATGTTGAGATCCCATGTATGCTTTCGGAGAACATAAAGGCTGCACTCAAACGTGTGGGGATTACTAGATTGTATAGCCACCAGGTGACTTTATTTTGTCTTGAATTAAACCCCATGCTGAATCACACTTTGAATCGAACGTGTATGTCTAACAATCAGAATCTACAGGCTGAATCCATTGAAGCTTCCCTTGCTGGGAAGAATGTAGTCGTGGCTACCAGGACTTCTAGTGGGAAGTCTCTTTGCTACAACGTGCCTGTTCTGGAATTATTATCCCACAATCAGTTAGCTTCTGCTCTGTACCTCTTTCCTACAAAGGTCTGTTTTCTTAGGTCTGATTCATACTTTTGCTGGTTCATGGAGGTCATATTTGGATTTACTAAATTTTTCCACGACAGCTATCGAGTTTGATTCCTTCATGGTTTATAGTTTTAGAGAATCTTTAATTGATTTACCTCGCATGCAGGCATTAGCCCAAGATCAACTACGATCTTTGTTGGTTCTGACCCGTGGGCTTGATGATAGCTTAAATATTGGGATCTATGATGGGGATACTTCTCAGGAAGATAGATTATGGCTGCGTGATAATGCCAGATTGGTATTTCAGTAAATTGTCTTAGATAGGATGGTTTTCTAAAATTGCCATCATTTTGTATGTTAATTTTTCATTGGATAATGTGCAGTTGATTACAAATCCCGATATGCTACATGTTTCAATCTTGCCATTCCACAGACAGTTCAGGCGAATTTTATCAAATCTTCGGTAATTTTCATTTTGTTCCTGTTTCACTATCACTTTTTGTGTGACTTCTCGATTGACTCTTAAATTAATGTGGTGAATTACACTCGTGAACGGTTCTACAATTTGATTTCTAGGTTTATTGTTATTTTCAATTTTGGTGATATATTTCTCTAAGGGTTTGTGATAGCAGTTATATCATTATTGACGAGGCTCACTCTTATAAGGGAGCATTTGGTTGTCATGCTGCTCTTATTTTTAGAAGGCTCCGCCGACTTTGTTTTCATGGTATGTTCCTCCATTTTAGTTTTAGTGTGTGGCATATTCTTTTCATAAGGATTAATATTGACATTCACAGTTGACTTCCTATGCAGTTTATGGAAGTGATCCTTCTTTTATATTCAGCACTGCGACATCTGCAAACCCCAGGGAGCATGCTATGGTAATTTATCTCTTCATAAAATCTAGAAACTGAAATTAATTATAACTACATTTCTGGGCATAGCATGTTTAATGTTATGTAGTATTAATGGTCTTAATTAACCATTTAAACTCAGACATTTTAACTATTGGAATGTCTATTGAGTGAAGGTACTTATACAGATACTTAAAAACCATTGCACTGCCCATTTAATGCGTAGTTCTCTGATCTCTATATTTAGTAATGTGATATTACAGACAACCCTCAACTCTGAAATCTTTTATTTATTACATGCCAGTTACATAGAATGGCAACTACAATTACATTTTTTTTTTTTAACAATGATACAGGAACTTGCAAATGTACCGACAGTTGAGTTAATTGAGAACGATGGTAGCCCTTCCGGTTCAAAGCTTTTCATGCTCTGGAATCCCCCTTTATGCCTGAAAAGTGTGGGTTACTTGCTTATTAGTTCTGATGTTCTTCCATTCAAACACTATTAAACTTCAAAGTCTTTAATTACCTATCTGCTACTTCTCCAAATTATTGTAGGTTTGGAAAAAGACAAAGACTAGCATGCAGTCCAAAAAGTGTTTTGATAAGAATGTAGTTACTGGACGAACAAGGTATACATTTGTTATACTTGTGCTTGTGGAAAAAGTTGCTTATATATTACTGTTCTATCTTTAATGTTCTTGTATTTACATCTACGGGAAGTAATTATAGAGTCTGTTACCAGTCATTTCTTTATTTTTCCTCCCCTATATCATCCCTAGCAATGGGGCTGGAGGAGCTTCTATGTTTGTTTCCTTCCAAAATTTTATTGTTTGGATCAGTTGCACTGATACCCAGGAGATTATAAACACTAGTCCCTTTTTTTTCCACCAAATTAATAATACAATTTAGCTTCACCCTTAATTGAAAAAATAATTAGGTTCAGACAAACCAGCTTCTGGTTTAAGTTTTTTAAGCCTGTTCTCTCCTGGCATCAAGTATTCTTCTCACTTATCAAGAGCTTTCATATTTTTAATCTGGAGTTCTTGTTTTTCAACAGAATGTAATCAATCAGTAAAGAATCAATACGCCAATTTACTGAGAACTAAACGACTGCTGAGTGGGGAAAATACAAATATAAAACTGTCAATATAAGATATACAGCCTATTACATATAAAAAAAGGGCACAAAAATTAGGCAATTGCGGGCATTCATGAGAAATGAATTGTGGTAACAAATTCAGTGGAATCTGCATCCTCAGTCTTTACTCAAAAAGCTCAAATTCCAAAGTGAAAGAGAGGATGATGCATTTGATTAATCAGTGGATTTTCTTTGTCCCTGTCGAAGGGAAAGGAAGGCCAATCAGTTTCAGATTATTGCACCAATCTGGTTCATGTCTTAGCAGGATTGGTGTATCATAAAATGAATTTGGTGTTATCCCTGGCAAGGAAGGTTGGTAGTTTGGCTTAGTCTCAGGATATGGTATTGAGGATCGTTATGGTTACAGGAGCATAATACATGATAAATGTCAAACTGAAATAGAAAGATAATGAGTGCAGTAAAGTATTGTGGAGAAGTTTTTTTAAAAAGGAAGTGATGATAAGTTCAGTCGCGTGATAACTTTCATTGTAAAATGAAACTCATGATTTAGAGAGGATCATATACGAACATGCCATAAGAAAAAGTGAGAAAGGATTGTTACTATGTATAAACTGAGCATAGGTAATGTTTTTTTAATTTAAAATAGAAAAATTAAAGAAACATGGAGAAGCTACTTTTGGAAGTGTTAAGCTGTAAATCCATTGCAGGCACAATGAAAACCTTAACGATTCAAACTGGAGGTTGCTGATAGTTGTTCACAGATGAAGTCCCTGTGATTAAATCAAGTATTCAAATCAGATAATAGTAATTGAGACATGACAGCTGAGTACGAGAGTGCCTTAAAAGAACACATCACCACAGTTTTGGATTAGTGAATCATTAATTATATTTTTGCATTTAGCTATTACAATAATGAATAATGTTTTTAGAGTCCTAAATGATATTTCTGGAGTGTGGTTTTCTGACCTTCATTACTGCATTTGTTTCATTATGTTAGCTGCACTGTCCATTTATATAATCAAATTTGTTTATTCACCACTTGGAAGAAAGATTCAATGTCCTCCATAATGCTAATTCTATTTTTGCAGTCCTATTCTAGAGGTTTCGTACCTCTTTGCAGAAATGATTCAGCATGGCCTTCGTTGTATTGCATTTTGCAAAACACGAAAACTTTCTGAACTTGTTCTATGCTACACGTATGTTATCATTTCCCATCTTATAATTTATTTCAAATGTTGATCTTTGGATGAGCATTTAAATTTACTTTTATCTATGCCGTTGTGATAAGGCGTGAAATTCTTCAAGATGCTGCACCCCATCTAGTCAATTCAATATATGCTTACCGTTCAGGCTATATCGCTGAGGTCAGTTTTATGTTACCTTGTCTTTTGTAATTACTCTAAAAGTCCATGTCAATGTGTCGTTCTCATGTCATGGGTAAGACTTAAATTTGTTCATTGATTAATATATTGCTTTCGTTCCTTAAACATCTTATACGTGTTTACTTTTCTGTTCTGTCTTTATTCACTTTGTTTTGTTATGCATTGTACCCACATTTCATCTATACCAATATTAGACGTCTTCTTGTCCACCATTATTTCGTGACAGAGCATATTATGCTTTTTGCCATTTTAAAATATTTTGCACTTCAACATTATAGGGTGCCACCAGTCTTGATAGTTCCTCAATTTCCAAATTTTTGTAGTTCTATAGTCATTACCCCAATGTGCTTGCATCATGAAGATGTGTACAAACAAATAATTTTCCCACCAAAGAAACAAGCTGAAACTTGTGAAATGTCATTGAATCACTACTTGTATCCCACCACCCTAGTCTGTTTTTCTTGGGTAACTTAAATACCAACCAACGTTTCCATCCCTTTGATTTTCCATGTCTATTCTTCTTCTTCTCTCTCTCTCTCTCTCCCTCTCCTATCTTCTAGTTTTCCATGTGCAGTGCAGGCATACACAGTTGTTGACATTCTTTTTTTTTTATTGGGGACAGAATAGGAGAAGAATTGAGACTGACTTATTCAATGGCAGTATATCTGGCATTGCTGCCACAAATGCCCTTGAGTTGGGCATTGATGTTGGAAACATTGATGTTACTCTGCATCTTGGATTTCCTGGTAGCATAGCCAGGTATAGTCTATGTTCCATTTTTGTTTTTATCGGTTCTGTATCATTTTGCTGTCTTGTTTTAATTGTTGTTAGTTTGCATCTGCATTTAGTCTTTGGCAACAAGCTGGAAGGTCAGGCAGAAGGGAAAAGCCATCACTTTCTATATATGTTGCATTTGAAGGACCTTTAGATCAATACTTCATGAAGTTTCCTCAGAAACTCTTCAGGGGCCCCATTGAGTGTTGCCATATTGATACTAAGAATGAACAGGTTTCTTCGATTTTTATTTTTTGTTTATTAATATCATCTCCATTCATTTTAAATCAATTGGATTATTGTTATAGAAACTAGAAAGGAAGTTTAGTAGGATTTTGTTTCATGCGTTATCGGGAGGGATGGGGGATTCTGAGGGGGTACGAAGTTGGCCAGGCCTTTCATATTTAGCTTTAAGTTGATATAAGTCGAAGTTCCATTTAGTAGGGATTGGTCTCATCTTTGGTGTATCTTTTCTTTTCAGGTGCTTGAACAGCACTTGGTATGTGCTTCTCTAGAGCATCCACTGAGTCTGCTTCACGATGAAAAGTATTTTGGTCCAGGCTTAGAAAGTGCAATACTGACACTTAAAACTAAAGGATACCTGAGTACTGATCTGTCACGTGATTTCAGTGCTAGAATATGGAGTTACATTGGGCACGAGGTAATTTATTTGTGAGTATAGCCTGAACTAGTGTCATGATTCTTCTATTCAATTAGACTATAAATCATGAATTCTAGTGAATAGGTTATTGGGATGTCTCTTGGCCTTTCTGTACTTCCTGCAGTTCTCTTTCTACATGATATTGTCCCCTTAATTTCTTAATAAAGAAGTTCCTGTATTTATTTTGTCAGAATAAATAAATATATCTTGTATTGGGTTGTTATATGTATTATATTTGATATTCTTCCCAGAAATGTCCATCAAGTGCTGTTAGTATAAGGGCCATAGAAAATGTGCGCTATAAAGTGATCGACAAGATAAAGGATGAAGTCCTTGAAGAAATTGAGGAAAGCAAGGCTTTCTTTCAGGTAATTATGTTGCTGTTTTATTTCTTTTATTTTTATTTTTTAAGTGGGTGACGAAGGGGAGGTACCAATCCTTGAACCCTTGACCTTGGTTGTGGAAAAAAAAAACCTTTACCAACCAGGTCAAGGTGAATTGGTGGGATAAGGTTGCTCTGAAAGTAACAAGAAATCAACTAATTAATTGGAGTCAGTGCTGCATCCATAGATATTAGCACTGTCCACGACTTTGCTGCTTTACCTTTAATTTGACCTTGGATTATTATTATAGTCAGACTTTAGCATTGTTGCTTTCAATATTAAGTTTATCTTTCAGTTTGTTTTTGTTCTTCAATTTTTATGCTTATCGAAAGTAAATATTATCTTTCTGTTGTTTGTTGATGGTCATGTCTATGGAAAGCCATTTACTTTGTTTAGGCAGTTGTCTGTGGTATATGATGGGTCAACTGATCCTGCAGGTTTATGAAGGTGCGGTGTACTTGAATCAAGGGAAAACCTATCTTGTAAAGCATTTGGATTTATCGGGCAAAATTGCTTGGTGTCATGAAGCTGACCTGAAGTACTACACAAAAACTCGTGATTACACGGATATTGATGTGATTGGCGGCCATATAGTATGTCATGACCTAAACTTTATTTATTTTTTGGCACTCTACACATTTGTTGCGCTTCTGAGTCAAAGCATTTCTGGATTTTAATTGTGAAATATATGTGTCATAAAATGGATATGGCATATCTTGTTTCTTAATTTAATTTTATTAGTGTTTGTTTATCAAGTATGGGACTCTTCATGGGCTATTGTTACTGTAGTGAGATCTCAACTTCAATTAAAACTTCTTGATGCGTCTTGCTTGTATACTGGTCTTCATATGCTCCAGCGGAGAAAGATTTTGCCTTTCCCTTGATAAGTTATGGAATAAGACTTCGTTAAGTAGAAAGATTTGAGCAGATGAAAAATGATCACACCATTTCACATGACAAGATTTGTATTTTATGAAGGCATTGAGGCAGACACCCATAAAATGTAGTTTATGATCTGGAATATTTAGTTTAGGTATGCAACTACAAGTATTTCTGAAGGCATTAGTGTGATACCAGTAAGATAAGACAGGGATATGCAATCAACCAATTTGCAATGATTTAGTTGTGGTGCGGCAGTGGAAGTTAAATATTGTAAAAACAAGAAAAAGCTAAAAATCTCAAGAATATTATCTAAAATGACTTAAATATAATGAATATGAGTTGTGTTTACAAACTAGTCTAGCCCTCTTTTTATATAGGTATGAGAAGAAGAGATAATATTCTAATTCGAGTAGACTGAGTAAAAGTAATTAATCTCCTAAAAAGAAATGAAAACAAATAACCTATTTATAATATAAGTAGGAATCCTATCAACTAAATAATCAAACTAAGCCCTTGTTTGAACCCCATTTTTCAAAAATTCATTTTTTTCCAAACTTATTTTCAACCGCATATTCTCGGGTTAAATTCACAAATGGCCATCCAACTTTATACTTAGTGTCACTATGACCACCTAATTTGATTTGTTTTAACATGACCACCAAACTTTATACTTAATGTCACCATAACCACACAATTTGATTTTATTTCACCATGATCACCCAATTTTATATAACGTTTCACCATAGCCATCTAATTTCATATAACATTTTACCATGACTACCTAATTTCTTTTCACGATTTTCACTAATTTTAAAAGAGGTAAAACGGTAATTTTGTATTATATATAAAATAAATTATTTTAAAAAAGATTTTTTTTTTTAATTTTAAAAACGTTTATTTTAAAATAAGTTTTTATTTTATTTTAAAATCGTTGTTAATAATTTTTTATTTTATTTTATTTTTTAAGGAAAGTTTTTATTAAAAAAATAATTTTTTATTTTATTTTATTTTTCTAAATAATTTTTTATTAAAATAAGTTTTTTATTTTTTTATTTTTTTAAGTAACATTTTTTTAAATAAATAAGTTTTTATTTTATTTTTTGAAGTAACCTTTTTTTCAATAAGTTTTTATTTAATTTTTTTTAAATAAGTTTTATTTTAATTTTATTTTTTATATATAATGTAAAGTTACTGTTTTACCCCTTTTAAAATTAGTGAAAAGAAGTTGGATGACCATGGTGAAACGTTATATGAAATTGGATGACCATGATGAAATAAAATCAAATTGGATGGTCATGATGATACAAAGTAAAAAGTTGGATGACCGTGATGAAACAAAATCAAAATGGATGGTCATAGTGACACCAAGTATAAAGTTGGGTGGCCATTGTTGGATTTAATCATTTTACCCCATATGTTTCAATAAAATAATTTTACACTTAAGCCCAAAACTTTTTCATACTTTTTAACCACACATTTTCCAAAAAAATCACTACTGCAAAATCTATTTTTCCCAAAAAATGGGGCTCAAACAAGGGCTAATTGAATACTAGGAATCCTAATTACCAATAATAATTAAATCCTAATATAATTGATTTCTAGTAGAATTGTCCTGTATTAATCCTAGTTCTTGAGTTTAGTTGAAGATGAGAAAATTAATTAATTAGGAGAAAAATATTCCAAAATTTCTGCCATCAGTTTTTGAGGATTCCAACCTAGCTGGGGCTTGTGTTCTGAGCTCATTGAAGCGATCAACATTCACAGTCAAAGTCTGCAAATTCTTGTCAACTGCATCTTTGAACCTATCTATCCTTTGATCCAGATTCTAGACTGAGGTCGATAATTCACAATCTCTTGTCAAGGATGCATGCCACTACAACCATAGGTGGCCATCAGCAAAGGACAAAACTTGCTTTGATTCCACTTATTAACTGGTATTTTCTTCAGAGCCCTTCATCATCAGAACGATGCGTTACTACCCTCATATCTTCTACATCATGGTGGACTACAATAGGATAGATTTTGTGCTTGACATGTATATCACACTCGAAATGGAAAAGATTTTCTGTATAAATAAATACTTGGTTAAATTCATACAGGAACAGGTTTTAGTTTTTGAGATGGTATTCTTTCCTTAATGGTTTGGTATTCCTCTGCTCTGGCAAAGAAGAATTTGACCTGCTTTGTCTCGCCTTCAATTATTTCCTCAGATTTACAATTTCATTTTCAATTTTTGTTAGAAGGCCATATGCCAGTTCTGCATTTCACATGTGCAAGTCCAACAATGTTGATCATAGCTACGTCGGACGAATATTAACCTGTTGCATACCCTATGATTGTTTAGGCCTATCCAGTGAGGATTACCAATGACCGATTTCCAAGAACAACAGCCCAAGTGCACAATTGCAAGGTAACAACTACTTGGTTTGGTTTCCGTCGCATATGGAGAAGAAGCAACCAAGTTTTTGATACTGTGGAGCTGTCACTTCCTGATTATTCCTATGAATCGCAGGTGAATGATGCTGTAGATTGTCGTTGTTTTTGAATTTTCCTTTTGCGCTGGTTTGATATTGTTTCATGGTAATAACTCAGTCTTCATTTTTATAATTCTTCTTTAACATTATATGCCAGTAGGCAGTTTGGATTCGTGTTCCACAATCTGTGAAAACAACTGTGGAGACTTTAAGTTATTCATTTCGTGGAGGTTTACATGCTGCTGGGCATGCTCTTCTTAATATAGTTCCTCTGTGAGTTCTCTTCCTCTTTTGTACCTGAATTTGATAGGTCAAAACTTTTTGCTATTATTCAGTTCCTTGATCTTAAATTTTTGTGTTTGACATCCTCATGTGCCTAAGATAGTGAACAGTGTTTTCTTCGTCTTTATGCTATTGTATTTTTTATAGGTCAAGACTATTTTCTGTTTTCCAGTGCCTTGATCTAACTGGTTGTGTGTTTGACTTGCTCTTGATAAAATGGCAGATATATTATATGCAACCTATCTGACTTAGCTTCTGAGTGTATAAACCCTCACGATGCTCGTTATATCCCAGAGAGAATTCTGCTCTACGATCCTCATCCTGGAGGCGCAGGCATTTCAGCAAAGGTACATATGATGGAAACTTCCCCATTTTCTGATGTAATCCTTACCCCGCTTTCCCAATTATCCTTGTGAAACAGGGGGCTTGACCAGGGGTTGCCAAAAATAAATACTTTCGTTTTGCCCTTTTCCTTAACAGTCAATTATCCAACTAATTGTAAGCCTTTGTTTATTTTTGTTATCATTTTTTTCAGTTTTGCAGTGTCATAATAGTTAGATCATAGATGGTGTGTGTTTCTCATGTTTCAGGAAGGGGCAAATCGAAGACTGAGAATCTAAACTCCCTAATGCTGGCTGTCCATTCTGTTATAAAGATTCTCCTCCGCTGAAAGTAGACATAAACCAGAAGTATCGACCATAAAACAATTGAACAAACAGACCCGGAGAAGTTGTTTTACAACATCACTCACAAAACAAATGAAGAAATATGCCATAGAAGCAATTCCAACAAACAAACAAAGACTCAACCTCTAACCACAAATCCATTCTCTCTAGTTGACCTATCCCTTTGTTGAGCTAACTATAGCTGTGTGTGATTATTTGCATAATAGCGTGAATCTGTAATTAATACAAATTCTTTCATTTTTCTTTGGATGGGGGTAAATTATGGTAAGTCTTCGTGGGAAAAAAATTGGTAGGTAGTTTTAACTTTCGTATCCCTATTTCTCTTTGTAATTTCTAAGGCTGGAAGAGTTATACAAATCTTCAATTACTTTTCGTCTTTATGTTTCGATTATTTTTCTCTAGAATTTCTAACATAAATCTTTAAGAGAATCTTAGATACAGCACTGAAAATGACGAAAAAGAAATTTGAGCAGCAAAACCCCTCTAGATCCAAATATTGGCTTGAGAGCGTGCTGGTGGCTAAACAAACTGTTGTTTCAATTTATTTAGGTTCAACCTATTTTCACTGAGCTGTTAACTGCTGCTTTGGAACTGCTTACTTCATGCCATTGTTCTGGAGATGCTGGTTGCCCCAATTGTGTACAAGTCAGTACTAAATTCCAATGAAATATCTTTTACTCCTTAGATCAGCAAGACTAAGCCTGTCGGTTTTATTCCATTTCAGAATCTTGCTTGTCATGAGTATAATGAAGTCCTGCACAAGGATGCGGCTATAATGATAATCAAGGTTTGACCTAAAAACCCATTGTTCAAAGTTATGGTACAGTAGCTGTTACACTAGCTGGTTCTGAACTAATAGTTTTGCAGGGTGTTTTAGATGCTGAGCAATCCAACTTCGAGGGGACTGCTGAAGCATCTTGAGTGTAAGTTTCAGAAACTTCTCATTATGTAAGATGCGGAGGTGCTGCTTTTACCCATATTAGTATGGTGATTTATCTTTGTACCTCCTTTGTGGTGTTTCCAACTGCTCACATCCAAGCCCGCCTCTTTAGATAGAAACTAAACGATAAAGTTCATCAGAATGATACTGCTTAATATCCAAAAATCAAAGTTTTTACATATCTTTCAATTTGTTGTGGTACTTAACCAGTTGAATTTGAAGTAGACTGGTTTCTAGTTTGTAAAATTGTTCAGCAGTTTGAAGACTTGTTCTGAAGATACCATTTTTTTATAATTTGAAACCCATGTATTAGTTATGGTGGCAGGTATTTATTATTTGTGTTCCATATTCGATACAAGAATTACATTTAATTGTAGTTTTATTTTAACAAAGGATGAGGATTACAGTATGTTATGTGTTTCTGTTCTCATGTTTATCGTTTGGCAAAAGATTTGATTTTGGGACTGGGAATTCTTACATATTGTTGGAAAAATTGTTGGAAAATGAGTATGTGGCTGATTTTGGCATGAGTTTTGAGTGGGATCGATTTGGCTTTTTTGGAAGATAAAGATTGATTTGTGTTATTCTTCGTGAGTACATCGAAATCATGTATTTACTTGCTAAAATTGATGCTCGGGTGAAAGAGAAATTGAAGCTCAAAATGTGTCAATTAAAATGAGTTTATGTTGGTGGGAAAACTAGAAATATGTTTGTCCCATATAGGAAGTTGATGAAAACAAGAATCACTTTAAATATAGTTGTACTTTGAAATGGTGTAATCATGTATAGCATAGATGCTCTCTTCTTCCACGCGCGCAAGGAGGTGCAAATCACGGATCGAAATAGGTTTCGAACATTGAACTTGTTTGATATACTATAGTAGTGGGTTTTGGCTCAAACCCACNATGTGTAGCATAGAGGCTCTTTCCATCTGCGCTTGTATGGGGGGGTGCAAATCACGGACCAAAATAGGCTACGGACCTTTAACTTGTGTGCGGACGAGATCTGCGTACACGAATGTCGGATCGAAAGGAGCAAAATTGGCCCCTTAGGAATATCAACGTTTTGTTACATTTTTGTTTTATTTAACTGATTTTTCATTTTCTGAAACTGTTGAAACTCTTGTGGTAATTGTCATTAAGTGAATGGAAAAGTTACAAGAGCCAAGTCTTTATATGTCTCGTACCGACTTTTCATTTTTGAAACTGTTGAAACTCGTGGTAATTGTTATTAAGTGAATGGGCAAGTTACAAGAGCCAAATCTTTATATGTCTGTTGTTTTCATATTTCAAAACACGAATTCATCTGAAAATTCATCTGTATCCAGTTCGAGTTTTGTCTGCATACATTTTATTTTCTGTTTGAGTCTTGGAGGTGGTATTGTTCAGACACTAATTCAGTTCGCCGAAGTAATATCTGTAGTGTTCAGAATCTACTAGTTTTATCGTTGTATCCTGAGAAGCAGACGCTCAAATTAAACCTCAAGCACGTATGGTGAGGGGGAAATCTGTTTTAAGGAAACTGTGTTCGCACATGCTTAGGTTTGTAATTACTTTTAATGCAATTTAAATTATTTGTTCTGTTATTTTATTACAGTTAATAAAATAAGTTATCTATTCTTTTGATAAGTTGCTAATACGGTATCTGTTGCATATACGGTATCAGTCTTGTATATACAGTATTTATCCTGTATATATGGTATTTGATCTGCAAATACGGTATTTATTATTGAAACACTTATCTAACACATATTACCATGGAAAAAATTTAATTGGGGACTTTGGTTTTGAACTTGATTTAAGCGGTACGCATGTCACTAAGTGTGAAATTTTCTTTCTTCGTTTGGGATTCTTTGTGGTTCATGATATAATTTGGATTTTACTTTGGTTAATTTTAATATTTGCTTACGTGTATGATGGTGAGCTTCTTTCTTTCCCAAATTCGAGTTCTTTCCTTGCTCAATCAGATTCTCTCAATCAGCCGAGCGTGGTGAAAACTTAATGATGATATCTATGTACTAGAGCAATTATAAAAAGCAAAATAGAATTAGAAGAGGACGCAAGGTCAAATGGTGGCTAAGTAGGGCGAGTCGAGCATCAATTTTCTCGCATGAGATGGCTCACGAGCTTGTCGGCTCGTGGGCGAGCCAGCTTAAAATATGTCATTAAATCTAGAATTTATATTGTGAATAGAGTTACACTAATAACGTTTTAATGAAAAACTATTTCAAGTTCAATTGAGAGATCGTTGAAAATTTTTCGTTTCCAATCTTGTGAAAGCCTCTCAATTTCCCGTCGTGCTCTAAGCAAACACCCGTCCCATTAGGGTTCAATATCTCTATTTCAAAATTTAAAATTATACTTGCACTAGTTATTGAAGAATGAACAATATTTAGATTGCTGTATCAACAATTTTACACTACTAAATTACCAGTGGCTAATAAGGATAGCCAAAAAATCCATTCCACTCGATACCCGTGGGGCAGCTCCCCAAATGGGAGGATTACCCGCCTAATCAGGTAAACGGGGCGATGGTCATTACCCCAAAGCGAGTATGGAAAACATGATCACCGTCCTGTTTAAAGCTAATTTCAAATTTAAGTTTTTTATCAAAAAATTCATAGATTTATCATCACTTTTAAAGAGAACGTGAGTTGTTTTTAACAAATTGGTAAAAAACACCTGATGGGTATGAGGATGGGCAAAGTAAAAAAAACAAAATACCTGACAGGACGGGCGGGATGGAAATGGCTGACCCGTTCCATTCCCGCTCCGTTGACATCCTCAGTGGCTAAGAAAAATCGTTTACTCATCAAATTCTACAAGTTGAAGGCTTCCAAGTTAATGTCATTTTTTATGGAGATGTCTTAATTAGGCTTAAACTTTAGTCTATAAATAACTAGATTAGCACTGCAATTATCATAAAGCAAATTTCTCATATTCAAAAATGGCACTCTCCAATAATTTAATTCTTTTAGGCCTTGACCTTGCTCTAATTCTTGCTGTTTCTTCTGGTGTCTCAGCTGTCGACCCTCTTCAGTTTCTTAAGTCTTTTTATTTTCTTAATGAATGTAACTTAATTATAGTTCGAAATGATTTTCAAACAATTAATTTTTCAAAAAATAAATAAAAATTTGTCACTTCATCCTAGGTTTTGGAACCTTTTAGGGCCGTTTGGCAAAGTATTTTAAAAGTCAAAGTTCACTTAAGAGACTAAAAATTGCTTTTAAACATGTTTGAATAAATGTCTGTTAAGTATTTTTTTTTTCTTATAAAACATGTAATTTGTAGAATGGTGAATTCAACTTTGTTCTAATTATTTACTTCGAAATAAGTTCATGTGTGAGTTTGACCAAAATTTCAAAACAAAACTTTAGAAACATGATCAGGTCGGGTCGAGATCAAGTAGTTTGGTAAATAATCAATCCTCTATCATTCTTTCGAGGTACAAATGTTGAGTTCGACGTGTCATAAATTTTATTTTTGGCATTGATTTTCTAATGTACTTGACGATTATACATTAATATAAATGTTTACTTTCTATCTGAAGAGGAGGGGCGCACATTTGTATGGCCGGAGACACGGCAGAGAAGGCTACAAGGGACATTGCAAGGGGCCGCACTTCCCACAATGGGGCGGCGGAAAGACGACCGAACTAGATACAAACAACACTACATTTGAAGATGGTGAAACCAATACAAATGGAGTCGAATTAGACAGTGTTAAACCTAGACCTCAATAACACAAGCAACAACGCTTGCTTCGTCCTAAACCCCCACTATGTAACTGATTTTATATATGTAAAAAAAAAAAATGTAAACTGAGTATTTGTATGTGGTTTGAATAACTGCTGTCATCTATGAAACACTTCTGGTTTTAATTACCATATAACGTGTTATGCCCTTAAAAGTTTCTTTTTCTTGAAAAGAATTTATGTTTCATTTGTTGTTGTAGCAAAATTGAGTCAGACGTGCAAGAAATATCTGACTCGGCTCGCCCCACGACTACTGTATGTGACAAATCGAGATGACGAGCAACTCGTTCCATTTGACACTCCTAAACTTGGACATGATGAAAATATTCTAATTCGATCCAAATTTAAGTGGATCGAGTATCAATCAGATTGCTAAGAATGAAAACAAACTTCTTTAAACAATAAAACCGGATTAGAACGGTTGAGTTTTTCGATTCATACCATGCATTTTTTGTTTCTAGGTAAGTTGAATTGTGTAGAAGGGTGTTGAGGACCTAAGTGCACAAATTTAGAGTCTAATTACAACGGAAATGAAAAGGGGAAAAGAACATCTGGATCTTCATTGTAAGTTCGTGCATCAAATTCAATAAATAGAGAATAACAAAAGAAAAAGTATATTAAAACCAGAATACGTGCTCAATGCAAGCAAGAAACTGACTGATCTGTATGTATCAATACACAGTAAATTCTGCCAAGAACTGGTATATACTGACTAATTTCACTACATCTTACACTTGTGATTTGTCTTTTATTACATATTTTTTTTAATATTTCATATATCTAAAAATACAAATTTACTTGCAAAAAATAGAAAAAAATGCACAGTTAAGGAGTGAAAAATGAAGACAGACGAAGAAAAGAACAAAAAAACCCATAAAATCATACATTCTTCTTGAAAGTCAAAAAACTTTTCTTTTTTCTTTTCTTTTCTTTTCTTTCTTTTTTTATTCCAGAGTATATCTCTGTATGTATAACTCGACAAAGACAAGCTTAAAGTTTCAGCAAACTGACCTACAAAACATGTTCCTACTGTGTGCATTTGCTCCTCTTTACTTTCTATAAAATATTCCGTAACTGTAGCTCACTTTGAGATTCTGTATCCTCTTTTTTTAATTGTGGGGTAGATATAACAGTATCAGAGGCTGCATCGTCTACTAGTGGAGCAGAGGTTGTAGTATCAGAGTCTGCGTCATCTATGGTCATATTTCATACTTCAGCCGCAATGGAGTTATCGTCTTCTCCATTCAAGGATGGTGATGGAGATGACGATGCCTTGGGAGGAGCAGTTCCATCATGGGCCAAAGAACCATTAAGTGGAAGCACGGGGGATGAACCAGGAATGGTGGCAAAATCCAGGGATGGAGTGATATTAATTGAAGGTGAAGGCGATCCATCAGAAATGGCAGTTGCAGCAGGGGACGGAGTGGCATCAATCGAAGGTTCAGGTGATGCGCTGCGACTAGAAGCAGCAGGTGATGGGGATGACTGCTCGTCCACAGGTTGCTGAAGACTCCAATACATTATACTTGCCGTAAGAGTAAGGATCATCTTTTGGTTTACCTGCCACAAAATCAGCATATATGATGTCAGGATACAGCATTAACTCAAATTCCACATGATAAGCAGAAGAAATACAAACATGACCCACAACAATTCGACAATTACACAAAAAAAAAAAAATAAATAAATAAATTAAAGATTTTTCTGCTTTAAACTACTGGAATATGCAAAACAGCATGTTGTAAAGAGCTACTGAAACCTATGAAGTTACATGTAAAAGCATCATCTATGCATCAAGTATAAAAACACTGTTAGCCACGAACTTATAGCGAAGTTTCATGTTAGTTACCAAACTTTAATTTATTCCAAAATGATTACTGAAGCTTGCTTTATGTTTTAGTGTGGTTACTCAATCAAATCCGCTAGTTTCCGGTGCGGAGACCCCTTTGGAACATCAAATCCGCTAGTTTCCAATGCGGGGACCCCTTTGGAACAAACATACTTTTATATCTACTTATAAACATACATACATGTTTATATCATATAACATATATGTTTATAAATATTCAAATCACTTTTTATCCACACATTCCGTGAGACTCAGAAATACTACCTACCTATACATCACTCATTTCTATTTATTTATAATTTATAAACAAAAAACTTTTATAAACATTTCCCAGACATGCTTTTAGTGACTACACTTTCCACCCATTTTTTAAAATATGTTGTGCATTTGCTGTTTTTTCAGATATATGTAGTGGCAGGCAGAAGCAAGCACTTAATCATTTCAAAGCATCATAGACTCTCATGAAGAGGACTGTTCTCTTTGAAACATAGCAAGAACTCGAACAATCTGACCACCCTTGAGAAAATATATGACTGAAATTGTATTTCTCACCTCCATGATATCTTCAGGCAACAAGAAGATGGAACAGCCAAGCTTCCTAGCAACGCTGATTATATAAGTAGCATTCAGCTTCTTCTCGTCGTCTACCACACGAATCAAAAAAGTCTAGTCAAATTCCCCATCGCAGTTTGTGTTAATTCGACAACATAGCAGATCCTAAAGCTAAAATTTAGAAATAAAACACAAGATTATTACCAGTCTGGGTGGGAGTAGGTTCCTTAATTCATTGTCCAATGTATTAAATGAAACAAGAAAAAGCCAAAGCAAGTAAAATACTCTTCATGCTGAAGATGTTATTGAGGGTAAAGTGTACACGAATATTAGGTTATTTCCAGAGGAATGCACTATTGCAGATATTTTCTTGTTGATTGTGAAACTATCCAGTTCAGAAAAGGAGAAAAAAGTGTGATGAAACTATTTTCTAGGCCGCTCCACAGTGGTAAAAGTGTATTCTTGGTTGTTGGCTGGAGTGACAATAGTCACATCGAATATGTTTGAAGCTATTGAAATGATCTTCTAGTTCTGGGATAATGTTGGGCCATAACGAGCTTCGAGCTTCTTACCTTACAGTTCTAGTACTACAATCTAGCAAAGTTTACACTACTCTAGAAGTAAGGACCACCTACAATAATTCTTACATCCCCTGCATATTCACTTCAGATTTCAGATTGAAGTTTATAGCAATCAATCAGATTTTTTCATCACAATCTGCAGTAGAAAGTTGGACCGCCCAACTACAAGGTTCATTTTTTCACAAGAAATTTACAGTTGCAACATACCACTTTCACCCTTGGTAACGAGGTTCCAGTTAACAACTCGTGGCTCAACTGCACTGAGTAGCTCAAGAAAGAATAATCCACTTGAAAGGCTCTTGTCCTACATACACGTTTCAAAACACATCGTCACCAAGCCATTATAAATTATCACACAAACTGCCGTTTCTTTAACCATATTAGCACATGTTGAGAGATAAGTGCTCTGATGATAACTTGTCAAGAAGAAGGTGTTTAATCTCAACCTTAAAGCTTTCCATTTGAGATGTTCTGCCTAAATTCTTCACCCTTTTGTTAGCCCACGTCAGTATATCAGCATCAGAAAACTCCTTTCCTTGAGAACGGGATCTTAAGTTCTTCAGGAGTTGAAGCATATTGAACCTCATCAGCTGCCAAAGGAAAGCTGAAAGAAAAAAGAGGTTAACATGCACAATTACCTAGCATTCCTATTTGGGTTTAATTTCAACAAAAGCTAAAATCAGCCTAGGAAGTTAAAATAAGAAGAGGTCTAAACCTCATCACGTGCCAAAGAAATCCCAAAAAAGAAATAGAAATAGGTAAACACCAAAATCAGTTCAGAAAGTAAAGAAAAATAAGGCTCAGAAACCAAAGGAAACAATAAAACAAGAATATTTTAAGTAAAATATGAATAAAATAATGTTAGTGGACTCCTAACTATCTCACACATCCTAATGAAGCAAAGAAGCAGAAGGTGAATACCAAGCATGTGATGTGGCATTACACATTCAAATGTAACTCAGTTATCCTTCATCCCTTCATGCCAAAATCTCCTGGAGTTTGTATAATCATATATAGCATGA
This sequence comes from Fraxinus anomala, assembly GCA_903798345.1. Classification (NCBI taxonomy): domain Eukaryota; kingdom Viridiplantae; phylum Streptophyta; class Magnoliopsida; order Lamiales; family Oleaceae; genus Fraxinus; species Fraxinus anomala. The sequence goes on from CAIGRN010136046.1 coordinate 22,757, forward strand.
AAGGAAAAAATTGCACATCTGAACACTTCAATCCCATGCCTTTATAGGTCCCAAAAGAAAGTTCTGTAACTGAGCTTGGCCACTTTTGTCATTTAATAAAAACGTTGATAAGCAGAATTTAACCGAACTAACCTCACATAGCCAGTAGTCTTTAAAATTCATGACACAACTATATAAATGAAACTCCAAATTAGTCTCAACAGACTATGTTTACATTTAACGGGGGGGCCATTTAGCAGACAATTCCATGGACCAATACAGAACAGGGAAAGGAAGGTCTGAGCCATCTAAGTGCATTATTAGCCCGGCTTCTAAATTGGAAGTCCATCTATTGTATCACATACACAGCAATAAATCCTTTTTTTCTATTTTAGTAAGCACAACAATAAATTGGATGATACAAGTAACAAATAAATTGCGCAGCATTGAAATCCTACATCAAGACAATAAACAGTAGTCAATAAATAGTAATAGAAAAATGAAATCAGGTACTCGATGTAGTCATTCACACCCTATCTGGTTTTGAACCTTTTTTTGGCTGATTTAGTCTGAAAAATCGATTATTTCACTTTTATAGTCGTTTGTTTGTTTAGCACCAAATAAATGCTGCACAAAATCGTTATTTCGCATTTACTTGCATTATTTTTATTCAAATAATCATGATCAGTTGGTATAGTTCAAACTAAAAAAAGAGACCCAAATGACAACTTTTTCTTAATAGAGTAAGGCGAGCACATTACCAAGTATGAGTTTCTTATTCCCTTGTACAAAATCATTCCCAGCTACATTGACAAGGGAAAGCTTCAACTGCTTCCCTATCCCGACCACTTGGTTGCAATTCTCTACTTTTCTGAATGGCATTCTTATAGGAGGTTTGGTTGCCTGCTTCCAGTTGACAGATCCTGGAGAAACTTTATCCAGCACTTCCAGAAGAATCCACCTGCAGATGTAACAGGTTTTACAAGCTTCAAGAACTGGTAATTCTTGTGTCAAAAGGAGTGAACTCCAAACTGAAAAGATGGTAGGTCTGATTACACCAAAATTACTAAAAGAACTTTGTATTAGTAAATGTAGGGAGCAGAGGACCTAACCGACTTAAACCTAGGAAGTACTGACACGGACAATAGTGTCGGTTACAACACGACACGGACAAGACAACACAATGTAGATACATCGACGTGCAATTTTTCAAAAAAGTACCAACATGGCACGAGCGCAACACTCTAATTAAAATAATATTTTTATATTTTTCGGTTTTTATATTTTATATTGTGAAGTAAATTTATTTTTGTTAGTTTTAGTGTGTCGACAATGTATCTCTCAGTGTGTCGACAATGTATGTCTCGGCGTGTCGACAATGTGTTAGGGACATGTCTAACCATACAAACAAAAATATAATTTTGGACATGTCTAACCATACAAACAAAAATATAATTTGGACATGCCACCCGGCGCTTCTAACACATGTCGGTATCGTGGATGGCAAAAAACCTCTACAAACCCAATACCAGCGGGGCCCCGCCCCAAATGGGGCTAGGATTACCCGCTTAATCGGGTATTCGAGTTGGGGACGGGGTGGATGACTTCACCCAGGGCGGGTACGGGTAATGGATATAAAGCATTGCCCCGTTTAATTTTTCTTATCTTTTTTTTTAAATTCAATACTTTAAATGGAAATTTTCACAAAATTTCATTAGTTCTACTAAAAAATGGCAACTAAGATTATCTAAAAAATATAACAAATAATAAAAGTCTTAATTTACCAAATATATTTGAATAATTTAACTTTTAAAAATAAATAAATAATTAAAAATATATTTTTGTGTCACTTTAATGAATGGGGGTAAAAAAGAAAAAAAAAACCATGTAGTAAACGGGGCAAGGGCCCCACCCCGCCCCTGACCCACCCTCTAGCCATCCCTAGTTGACAATGTGTCAGCGACATATCCGCTGTACAAAATCAAAAAATCTTTTGAACAAGCCACCTATTGTTTTTGACAAATATGAGACATCGACTCAATGGCATTGAGAGGGTGTTGGTGCATCCTATGCTTTAACATTTTGCAGTTTCGTGTTAATGTACAAAATTTTCATAGAAATGAAAAACTCACCCATTTCTAACATCCTCAAACAAGTTATTGACATAAGAGGCAATTCCTAGACTGTTGATCCATAGGCGAAAGCATCTCTCCTCTCTAGATATTAGTTCATCATCTGTCATCATCTCTGCGAAAGAGATTTTTTTGTTGTCCGTAGATAAACCATTCCTGGTAAACAAACACTTCCTTAAAACATTTCCAAACATGTGGTTAAAAAATATAAGAGCAAAATCAATTTAAAAGAAAAGCAGATAAATTTTCTGAACAGTTTTACTACTCCTAAAATAAACTTAGTAGCAGTAGAGATTCTTTAACTGTGCGAGCTACCAATCAGAAGTGACTTGTTTGTAGTTTATAGGTGTGATTATCTGAATTTTACTTTGAGCATTCCAAAATAGCTTTTAAAAAAGGAAGTACTATGTTGATTGCTAATGACCTTCATCCCAAAATACTCCTGTAAAATAATAGCAGCAGTAAATTTTGAGGTAGGAAATTCGGAAGTCAGATGTGTAATGCAATGTAATAGTGAAATGGTTGAACATTTCTAAGAGCTTCAGAGGCATGCGTGCGAAAACAATTTTTACTTAGTCGTGGCAATGAAAGTTTATCATTGCTCCTTTTCTGTCCAACAGATACATAATTTCATTGCCCAAGAAACGTAGCCATACAGTAAAAGAATAAATAGCTGTCAAATTAAAATATCTCTATTTAACATAATCAATATAGTTAATTTCTCACCTCTGGTGGAATATCTGCGCGACAAATGCAAGATTTAAATTGGCCGAGCCTTCAACTATATCCTTTGGAGATAGATATCTTTTGCAGTCCATTCTCTCTGCATGATCAAGAACCAAATTAGCCCTTTCAGTGGCATCTTTGGCGTCTAACGTGGCAGGGCTGCAGTGCTCCGGCGCAAGTACATTAAGCAGGTAAGCATAAGCCTCCCCATCCTGAAAAACATAAGCATGTGATATGGATGTAAAAACACTAAAAATAGCTATCGATTACAAGGATGAAAAGAACATAAAACTGTTCACAATACTGGAATTCTAAGCAAAAGGATAGTATGCTCCCATTATTATGCATTTACAAGAAAAGCAGCAGCCAAAAGCTATATATCAGCCCCAAAAAATTTTCTCCAAACTAAAAACTAATCTTCATGTCCAATACAGACAGTAATTTAAGTTATTACAAATAATTATTCTTGATAGCCACAAACATAGCTAAAAACTTCCAGACCCTCTTTAAGAATTTAGTTTATGTCCTCAGCAAACATGTAGGAAATTCTTGCACTTTGACACCCAGCCACGCCAAAGCAGAATACAAGATTAAGTTTCAACAAAGACGTACCTTCACGTCTGAAGAAAAATTTGTTACAGTTTTCTTGTAGCCTGCTTTCTTGAGATGGAAATTCATCCATTTCAGCAAGACTTTTTCTGGAGCTAGTCCCATAAGCTCCTCAACATCCTGGAAATATTACAGACACCTTATTAAGTTGAAACTATTGGGCTGACTTCCAACTTACATTTTCGGTAAGGAACAAAATTGACATTGTAAATGTATCAAGATTTGAAGGGATATCTTATCAATACATTGTTGTCTTCTACCAGTTCTACCAGCTGGGGTGTCTTTCTGAGGTTGAGATCTGCCAGTAGTTGAATCTGAAATGCCGCCAACAAAAGCAATAGGAAGTTAAGGGATCAGTAAAGGTCCACCAGTAAACCTAAACTTACTTAACAATGTGCAGTGTGCATCGACATATAAAGCAATATTCCTCTTTCTGCCTCTTTTTCTTCTTTCTCTGCTATAGAGAAGTTATAAAATGTAATAAAGACTAAGGAACTAACCTTTATAATTTGAGAAATTAGCCCGAGTAGCAAATGAGGCTGAAAATATTGAAAAGATTATATAAAAATTTGACAGCCAAATAATATCCATATTATGCATGCTTATTAGCAAATTAGTTCCACTCACTCTTCCTTCAACCAAGTCCTGAGTACCAATATTGACCACTGTACAGCCAATGGCTTTTGCTGAGTTGAGGCAAAGTGTGTGATTCTCATTTCTTTCCCATGGATTAAGTACTCGTTTGGTGTTAATAGCCCGCTCGTCTATTGTCCCCGGTACAGCAACGTTGATCAGCTTACTGCATAAGGCCACAGGACATCAAACCCCGACTAGGGAAAAAAATCAAAATTCAAGGCATGTAAAAATGGAACAACGTGAAGCCCCTGTGATTAAATACCATAGTAATACTCCATCTTTTGCAAGATCAAATAAAGCATTGGAAGATGGATCGATGGGAAGGAACTGCTTCAAAAACGGGTCATCTCTGAGGTAGCTGTTGATATGAGCAACATATGAAGCCTTCTCAGAGTCATTGATAGTGTGAAGAAGGGTGGTTGTGGTGGCCTTGAGAAATGATGACGATTGTTTTGAATTCCCCACTTTAGAAGTAGATCGACTTTGTAAATCTAAATAGATCTGCTCATCAAAAGCGTCATATAAAATTGTTAGCAAAAGCACATCAAAACAAGTTAACATAAAGTTCCATCGAAATCGTCATAATTCCTCTCCTCTCCACCAAAGTCATAGTACGGCTAGAACCACTCTTCTAAAATATTCATATCGTGAACATTGCTTTCATGTAGATAGATAGCAGAGTTTAGCCAATGATGCATAAGGAAAATTCACCTTGAGGAAGCTTTCAAAATCAATCCCATTGGTAAAATCAGAATTTGATTCTCCCAATACGCTCCTGATCTCCTCCTCATTGAGCTTGTCACGGAAAGCCTTTAGTTTTGCCATCAAAGGTGGTAAATCCCCAACTGTAACTTTGCCATTCTGATTCTTTATAGATATGAACTAAAAACAAAAACAAAAACAAGAACAATAACAAGAAATGAACCCCACATTTCAAACATCGATTCAGTACAAATGCACATTGGCCACTTGCTTCAATTGTTAGATTCAAGAACACCAACACAACAAAGCCCAAAAACAAGTTCCAAAATTCTCATTGCCAGATTCAACAACAGTGCAAAAGTTAAAACAAATAACATCAACATGGTTAAACGGAAGTTACTTTGGATTTGAGGCCCTGAAGTTGGACTTGCGTAAACTGGCTCTGAAGCCATTGATCGGACACAAGAACTCCCACAAAACTAGACATCTCCTCGACGCCCCTACGCTTCCAAAATCACGGGGAAAATGATCGAACGCGCTCCAACACTACGATTAATCAGCAATCCACGATTCTAAATCTTGTCTCGTTCCATGTAGTATATACCCAACACTTCGACTCGTCTCCAATTATATCTTCACTTCCTGACAAATATAATACCACAAAACTCATGGTCAAAATCCAATACGTCCACATGCAGGAAATATTTAATAGGCATTGCAAGATTGAATAACTACATAGATTCCTTCAAGAGAAACCAATATTTCAGTAACTGGGATTTCGTCAAATTACTTAACGTCCTTTTACGGGCAATTCACGATTAGGCAATGACACAGGGCTATATACTTACATTGAAGAAAATCCGATATTTCAGTAACTGGTTTTTCCTTTTCTTCTTTCGTAAATTAATTTATGGTCTGTCAATATACATACACAATACATACATATTTTTAGCAATTGCTTCGGCGAAGAGCAAAGAGAAGAAATTTGGGCAGCGGACACGCAAAGACTATGAGGAGGAGGAACACGAGCCAGTTAAGAGGCGACTGTAGAGAGGCCCATTTCGATACGACGAGATCTCCACGCGCTCTGTTTGTTGAACAGCTCATCGTCCAATTTACACCTAGGCTATTTATATCGTCATTTTGTAACCAATTTTTTAAAACATTTAGATAAATATATTGTCATTTTTAATCACATATTTTTCAATAAAATAATATTTTCTATCACATTAATAATTTTTTCTTATTTTTCAACTGTACATTCTTCATCAATTTACTATTTCAAAATATATTTTTTCTAAAATAATGTGGTCCAAACACACCCTTAATGAAAAAACGAAGGACGAAACTTTTCCAATTTTCTGCCAAATTGTCACATAATAGTTAAGAAAATATGCCCCTTTTCAAAAAATTTATGAAAATACGTTATCTTTTGTGCAGTTTTAATGAAATGTTGAGAATTACTTTGTTATTTTTAAATATTGAAGATCAATTTACTATTTAAACAATAAGTTCATGACTAACAATGCAATTTTTTGGAAAAGAAACCAAAAGGTGAGACAAAATGTCGCCTTGTATATTATCTCATTTGAGTATTAATGATGATGCTATATCGTCACAAAATAACGTCTCGAGAAATATACGAAGCAATGGCCTTTTTTTTTTTTTGGGCCTTGGTCCCAACCAATTTTGTTGGGATTCAGCGTGTCAACGGATTGAAATTTTCTCTTTCCTTCGTGTATACGTTACATGGACACTTGGACATATATGTAAGAGGCACAGGACAATCAATTTTAGTGTGGCAGAACATGAAATGAGAAGAAATGCGAGGGTCGAAATTTTTATAATTGATTTGCAATTACCTTCAAAAGACACAAAGCGCGAGTATTTATAAGCATATAGATGTAACATGATTTTTTTCGAATAATTGAGACATAGCTTCATTCCAATGACCTCCAATTAAAGATCGATGATGTCACATAATAGTCATCCTAGGTCGGACATACCATACACTGTCCTATGTGGATAAAAGGATATTTGAGTATCAATCGTTCTTATAAAGATGTCACATCATCTAATCGTGTGTGGCTCAATGTGTACATTACAACTTTCACGAGATATCAGTGGTATAGTCTCAATCACCTTAAACTCACGAGGCTTATTCGGTGTGGTTAAGGATTGGATCTCATGTCGATCGCCTCGGAGTAGAAGTGGCAATTCTGCAACGACTTGTGTCACCTTGGAGGTGGTCGTCGACAATGCTTTGAGCTAGGCTACACCATCTATTTACATCGACATTAGAGTCTAACTATATTAGAACATTTATAACACAGTCCAAATAGTCTTGCTTTTCACTCGTGAGAGATGGGCGGTGGACTGAAGTGTTTAAAATAGATATATATAAGAATGTGTAGTTAAAAAATAAACAAAAATTTTGACTTTGCTGGTAGCATTATCTTATTGAATAATTCGCAGTTGAAAAGAATAGAAAGAAAAATATATTTTTGAAATAATGCGGATTAAACAATGGCATAGTTTCATTTGGCATTTTGACCATTTCCTCTTCTGGCCCGGATAAACACAGGAATTGTAAGTTCATCGCGTAAAAAATGGACAAGAAGAATGTAACAATTTATTTGCATTCAATGTACTCTAAAATAACAATAACTCAGAAAAAATGTTCGAACTCATGAACAAAAAAACAATTATTTATCTCACACACATTTGTAATTAACTAATCTCAAGTAAAAATTTTATTGTTTGAAACCAATAAAACTCGGAATGAGCTCCTTAGCGCTTACTCGATCAACAATAGATGATCTTTCTTAAGTACCGTCTGACTCTTCCTCCCGACTTTCCGTAACCGTGAACAAACATGAAGCTATTCATGTTTTCTTTAATTATTTTATTTGGTAGTATGAGATAGTTAATTAGACTGGATTCTGTTATTCATTTGTATCCAAATGGCTGGGGAAGATGGACCATGTGACATTCTCAAATGGACTGCACGTTCCATTTTGTACAAATGAAAAATAGAAAATAAAAGTATAAAAAACAGACAGTATTGAAAATGAAAACTTCGTCCAAAGCATCATTTTTTCAGTCAAGATGTTTATTTAACCGGAACGGCTCACCGACAACCGACCACAAATATTCCTTAAGACGCTCAAGTTCATAATTTCTTGCAAGTGTTGACTACTTGAACTATTTGCAAATAAATAATAATAAAATTTGAGTATACAAGACTTTTATTTATTTCAATTTAATATCAGGTTGAATGACAATTTTACTTGTAGATTAAGTTATTAGTGATTACAAAATTTACATCCTATAGGACACGAAGCTTAAAAACGATAAAATGAATAGAAGTCAATATAAAGCAAAGCTTATTCATTTTGAGTAGGGGTGACAAGCAAGTCTAGTGGCTCGTGGACTTGGCTCATGTTTGACTCGAACTATTTTGAAATGAGCCATGGGTCGAGTCGAGCTCACTTTTTTCCATGAGCGAGTCAACTCATTTTTTTGCTTCCTTTATAATTTCATCGAAAACTTTGCTTATTTTTTGCGCTTATCTTGTTAATTTTCAAAAAACGAATAGCAAATAAGGACGAATGGACTCTTGGACGGCTTGGCTTGATCCCCGAGGTCCACAAGCCAAAGGACTAGTCGAGTCCAAAATTTGGTCCACAAAAGCTTGACTCGACTTAGCTCGATCCGTATCAACCTTTACTCTTAAGTTTTAACTCAACCCTGTTTGATTCTCATTAATTCAAACCCCATTTTTTTCAAACTCGTTTTCAACAAATTCAATTTTTTCTACTTTTTAACCAAATGTTATTTAAAAAAAAACAAAATCCACTATTACAAACTCATTTTGATGAAATAATGGGCATCAAAATAGGGGTTGTGATGAGTATATTTCACTCATGGGTTTAATGCCACTTAAACTTGTTATTTTGTTATTTTTGAGGAGTTTTAGAACGTTTTAATTTTTGTTTTCATATTGTGTTATAGGTGTGGTAAAGTGGTGAAAGAATGATTAAAAATGAGCTAAAAGGAATGAGGTTGATGAAGGCGATGAATTAAGCTAAGAAAAATAAGAAGAAGAAGAAACGGAATGAATTTGATAATTATTTAATTTTAGTTCGAAATAGAGATATTGGAATTGAATTCTAAGAATAGTTTTTATTCGGTACTCGAGAGAGTGAGTAGAATTATATTATGGTTCTTGCTTATAAATTTGGAAAAACTGATTAGAGATAACTAGATAATTGATAAATACAGTTGATAATTAGGTAAAATCACAATATTAAGATTTCTCATCTTGCTCCTGTTTGAGACACGTTAAAATTTTTATTCTTATTCTTCTAGTTATTTTCAACTACACATTTTTCAATAAAATAATATTTTACATCACATAAATAATTTTTCCTTCTTTTTCAATCACACATTCTCCATACATCTACTATTTTAAAATACATTATTTTAAAATAATGTGGCTCAAATACACCCCTTGATTAATTCTTCTAAACTACATTTAAATAGTTGGGTTCATCACCATATTCACCATAAGACTAGTCAATAACACAGATTTTAAAATTCGATTGTTTAGATAAAATATATGTTATTCATTATAGTATTTAGCCCCCATTTGACACACATTTTTTCAAAATATATTTTCAACTACACATTTTTCAATAAAATAATATTTTTCATCACATAAATAACGTTTCCTTACTTTTTAACCACATATTTCTCATCATATCACTATTTAAAATACATTATTTTCCCAATAATATAATATTCATCAAACACCCCCTTAGTAAGAAATTGAATTTTAATCCATATGAGTTCAACATTTATACTTGATCATTATATTACAAAACTTGATACCGTATACTTATGTTATATTTACGTTATAGAAAACGCATAATAGGTTGATTTTCAAGCATTGTTCACTTTCTCGAAATAAAAAATATGAATATAAACAGAGTTATTCTCGATTTTTCAATAATTAATTTGACTGATATAAATGTTCGCAATTAAATAATAATCTAATCAAACTATTCAGTTCGTCTGATTCTAGTAAATATTAATTTTGGTAACTATAAATCTAGAATTTATCATTTGATTGACGCGAACTTGGGCGTGTAAGTAAGATTATAAGAAAATGAGTGTATGCTGTATAATTCATGAAATGTATTGTTTTTTAGTGTGTTTGTGAATTTATTCCAAAATGTGGTAATTACATAAAATCAGGTATTTAAAAATTGATTTTTAAAAATCAGGTCTAAAGTTTATTTATTCAAAAATCGGGTATTTTATTTTACATATCAAACCCTAAACCTATTCACACCCTAAACTAATCCATTTATCTAAACTCTTTCACTGTCTATCCATCTCTCCACTCTCCCACCATTTCTCTCCCCCGCCACCGTCAGTCTATAAATCTATCCAAACCCTAAACTAATCTATTTATTTCAATAACCATCTCCCCACTCTTTCAGCATTTCTCTGCGCCGCCCGCTGCCTTCACCACCACCGTCAGTCTCTCCACCACGGCTTCTCCTCCCTTCTTCCTCCCCCTCCTTTAACATCAGCGTCGCGACATTGGCAGCAGCGCCTCGACTCTGCTGTAAATCGTAGTAGCGCCTCAACACTGTTACGTTCACAACAGCGACGCTGCTGTGGGTTTGTGGGTCAGAGTCGCAACTTTGTGGTAGTTGTTGTGGGTGTTTGGCGGATCGAAGTTGAGGAAATCGGAGAGACAGCAGATCTATGGGTGTTGGTGGATCTGTGTGAGTGGCTGTTGTGGTAGTTGGCTGTTGGTGGCTGATATGCGTGGCTGGCTGATGTGTGTTTGGCTGCTGTGGGTGTGTGGTGGATCGGAGTTGAGGGAATCGAAGAGGTGACGGATCTGTGGGTGTCGGGCGGATCTGTGTGAGTGGTTGTTGTTGGTGGTTGAAATGATTTTTATTTGTCATTGTTGGTGCGGTGGTGGTGTCCGTGGGTGTGGTGGTATGTTGTGGATGTGGTGTGGCGACGGGGTGAGGGTGGTCGTAGTGTTGGTGGT
>CAIGRN010136100.1:0-12797 GCA_903798345.1 Fraxinus anomala
GTGGTGGTAGTTTTGACGACAGTGGTGGTAATTCTGGTGCACCGGAGGTGGTAACGCTGTCGGAGGTCGCAAGTGTTGGTGGTGGTCAAGCAGTGATGGTGGTGGTGGTTGTGAAGAAATGGAGATTACGGTATTCCTAGTTGTGAGGTGGTGTTAGTTCTGGTGACGATGGTTTGACGACAGTAGTGGTGGTTCTGGCGCGCCGAAAGCGGTGATGCTACCGAAGGTCACAATTATTGGTGGTGGTCACCAATTATTTGATCGACTGTAATCATTAAATTGGTTAATTTGTGACAAATAAACAATATGTGACCAACGAAAAAATAATTTATGACCATAAAATTACATATTACCTAAAAATTTATTAACTTGTGATCGATAATTTAATAATTTGTGATTGACTAATAAGTTGTGACTCATAATATTTGTAATTTGTAACTTGTGACCTATTAATTTTTTGATTTATAACCTATGAAAATTTTAATCTGTGACCGTAAAATAATTTGTGATCTATAATTTTTTTGATTTTTGATCGAAAAATAATCTGTGACCAATTAATTTGCTAAAATGTGACCAATAAATAAGTTGTGACTCATAAGTATGCATATGTGACCATGAATTGTATAATTGTGATTTTAATATATTTAATTAATAAAATATATTTAATTAATTAATTAATACCTGATTTTTGCAATTTTTAAATTTAAGACCTGAAAATTGATTTTGTGATAGTTAAAACCTGGTCCATGAATTCTTCCCCATCTTATGTTCATCCTACAAAAAAGATTGAGCCCAATCTCAAAACTGAGAATCTTATGTTAAAAAAGAAACAACGAAGAGACATCCGAAAAAAAAAAAATTACATACCACCAAAAGATACCTTCAGCTTACGCAGAGGATTTCCTTAAGTTGCATTAATGACTTTCTGGCAACCTACAACAACATAAGAAGGCAAGCAGTTATAGAAAGCAAAATCGACATTCAGCATAGATAATTTCATTTTTAGGCTACTTCCTAAGTGCATGTTCTCACGAGAAAGAACTGGATATCGAGCATGTTTGACAAAAAAAAATCGCTATTTTATAAGTTGGGGACCCACAAATCATGTGAATTTTGATCCACACAATTTGTGGGTCCCAGCTCATAAGATAGCAATTATTTTTTGCCAAACAAGCTCATCATCAAACCAATTCATGGAACCAAAAATCATAAAACTATTTCTTCTTTCCTTATCTACTTATTTTTACACTGGCCTACGCTGTTCATCAACGTTCTTCTACACATTTCTTGACCCTTTCAAGTCTATGTTTGGCAAAGAGGATTAGATCATCTTAAAGAAGAAAAAGAAGTTAAAATCATTTTAATCATATTGTCCAGCCCTGTCGAGTACTGTGCAGTCAACCCAACATGCACTATGAATATCACAGCTTCATATGTTCCATTAGAATTATTACTTCATTTAAGAAGATTGATTCACAAAACTTAACAAAAGCAAAGTGAAATTTAAATAGACAAGGAAAACTAGAACAACATACCGCCATGGAAATTCACTCGTATCAATCCCAGCTTGGTGAAGCTCGTCAACATACTGAAGTGCTTCTCGGCATCCCTCCCTATCATCAAAGAACTCCTTCTTGTCACCTTCTATTAGATATGTTTCATAGCCTTTACCAGCTACAACCTGCAGCAATCATCAACGGAAATGACAGAGGATTGCAGTGACAAGATTTTTAGCAGATAATCATCACCACCTTCTAAATGTTTGATAAATATGAGAAAAGCATTATGGTCATTGAGAACTTACAACCATATCGCCTTCCTCACCCATGCAACAGCACACCGTACGGCAACTCGTCTTATATCATGCAGAAAAAGCCTATGCCCATTAGAGAGAGGTGGATAGTAATCATTCTCTCCATGTCTTAAATAATCCTGCATTGTCCATCCTACACCGGCTAACATGTCGTCCAGTATCTCCACTGGTGAAAATAAAATGACTTGGGATCAGTAATATACTTCTTCAGCATTCGAAGAAGAAAACACTAATTTCAGTTTTTACACGAGAACCGATGATATCATTGTACAAAAGAGAAAAAAAAAATGAGGATAAGGAATGCCTCCTTGTTAATAAAATAGTCTACACTTTTTTAATTTTTGGTGGGATAGAATACAGAGTGACAACAGTCCAATATGAGTAAACTCGTCAAGTAATTTTTGTTTCTAAAATTTTGGGTCAAGCGTGTGATACACATCAAGAAAAACATTTCAAATGGTGCACTGCCATAATTTATCAGATTATAAAATATGTCAAAAAAAATTGAACCTTAGTTGAAAATTTCTAGAGTGTTAACGAAAATACATTACTGGATTCAGTGACATGAGCAGAACATATCCTGAAATACTTACGAGGATCTTCATTTTTTGGGTTGTCTGATGTCAAGATTGTAATGTCACTTTTATCAGTTGCAATTTTTGTCATCATGGGCCTCTTCCCTCTGTCACTCTCTCCAGCACAACCAAAAACTTCAGAAAGCACATAAGAATCAAGTCAAAGACGAAATAGATATTTCTCCACAAAAACTTGAGCTAATATATGAGCAATAATATGGTCCTAAGTTTGTGTTTGTGTTGAGGCTAGTAATGTCACATTTAGAATAAAAAAATGCTCCTAATAGCAAAAAAGAAATCCACTAACACATCATGAAGGAAAACTGCTTTCGATAAACAATCTATTTTGAAAAAACTTCTGAGTGCACAGCAATCTGGAAATCACCGGCTACTATCCTCTGCCGGTGATGAAATATATTTTCAAAATCTTTAACAAGTTTTTTTATTGTTCTATTCCTTCTGCGATAGATTTTGTATTCGATTCAACCTGAGGATTTAAAATCCAGATAAGGGTCCGCTCATTTGCATGGTCTTATATTCTGTATTGACAAAATTTATTACGTCGATAGTGACCACCATTTGAGGTACCCTTCTTTCAGATCTATTATATATTGCTCTTGGGCAACCTACTAACAAATCCATTCCAAGAACATGGGGACTAGTTGAAGTGATGAGCCTCCAAATATGGGAGGCTCATTGCTAAAGCTGAGATAATGAAAAATCATTTCATCTATTTAGGCAGTTCACAAAACGAGAGCAAAAAAATATATCCCTAGAGCAAGATTGACCGAATTTGAGTACCTTTTTTAGGATACAGCTCAACATAAAACAAAAGAGTAATGGCACAAATGATTTGAGTATTATAAATGCAGTAAATCCCAAATAGGGAAGACTTGTTGTTTGTAATAGAACATCTTTTCTTTCTCTCTCCTGCCTTGGTAGGGAGTTCCAGAGGTAAGGCATAATATTCCCTCATTTCACGGTGTTTACATATTCTTTAGTTAATGAGCAGGATCCACGTCTAGCCGCCCACAATAATTTTATCTATATTCAACTAAACATGTACAGGTCAGTGTCCAACTCTACCCCTCAAAAATAAAAGGTGGCTTTCGCTTCCTAAAGATAGATAGGACAGCCTAATAACCACCTTTAGCAAACACCCATAGACTCAATTAAATTATTGTAAATGCCCATAAGCACTTGCACTGATGAATATGCTTTTATACGTTTATCACCGTGCTTCACCCATGTAGTACAATTGTCAGGAACTTCAATATTTAAACTTCAGGACTTAAGAGTAATCCTCTTGCTGCTACAGTAAAACATCGATAAATGAATGTTCAATAAATTAATAATCTCACTTAGATAATAAATTCTTCGGTCCCGACTTGGGTCAGTGTACTAAATTAATAACCCCACTAAATGCATAAGATAATATTTTTTTTTAGATCCTTAAGACCCAACGAATATATAAAATAATAACTGCTTAGATTCATAAAGGTTCATACTAATACAAATTAACAAACTTTTAATTTGGCATCATTTTTTTTCAATTCGCCTCTTTTTCAAAATATCAATCTAAAGTCTTTTGCTTTTTCTTTGCACCTGAATCAAATTTAACTCCATCCATAATTTTTTGCAATGCACATACCACGTACGTTTGGCAAATATTTTTTTTATTTTGTATAAAATAATTATTTTAAGTTACTACTGCTTGAAATGCTTCTTTTGAAGAAACTGTTAGTAAAACACAATTATCATCTGAATCATGATCACCGTTGATAGGTTGAGTATCCCTTAAATAATATCTTCATCAGTAGAAGATTCCATCATTGCTCATTTTTAATAGGATAGTTTAAAAGGTGCTCAACATCCATCATATTTCTATAGCTTAAACTAGAATTACCTAACCAATTAATCTTTCAAGATATTAAACCTTGAAAGCAATGCATGTACATTAATGTTTCCTCTTTAATGTATGTATTTATTTGACTTTTTGTGTGCTTATATATTAAATTTTGAATTTCACTACATTTAATATATTTTTTTTAAATTTCCTACATGTATTATAGTAAAAATATAATACAAGTTATAAAAATATAAAATACTCTATAAATTAATAAATATTCATTTATCGATAAATTAATAAATTATTCATTTATCGATAAATTAATAACTCATTTAAAATAATAATTTTTTCGATCCCAATATTATTATTTTATAGAGGTTGTACTGTATTTCAGTAGTCGTAACTTCCTTATCCACCAAGGGGTCCAAAAGATTAGCTCAATATCGTAAAGGAAGTATATCTGACATCACAAAACATATATAGGAAGTGGTGGGTTACAAGAAAAGTAGATTTAATAGTGAAGTTGACGAATAGACAGTAAATGGCACATGATTGTGTTCCGGAACTATGAAGGACGTTAATAGTTTATAGCAAGAGGTAGGAGATTAGCTAATAGCAGGTGAATATAATGTGGATAATGTTATACGTGTGAAGCCTAATATACTCTACACTTTTCTCCTTGACCGCAGTTCGACCTAAGGGGTACTTTTGGAATTCGCACATGCATTAGGTCACCCTAATATTTTCATACTACATAAAAGGCATTCGGGCAAGCCCTATTTGTGTGTCATGGTAGAGAGAAACACGAAGAGGCATGAGTCTAGAATACATTGTAGTTCTCTTCTTTGACAGTGTGCAATTCTTTAGTGAACTATGTGCAAGTAGCTCACGAATTGAGAGAAAAACCTTAAATGGCGCATTTTCTTACGTCCGTTTTCTTATTTCGTGTTATGAATTGCTCTCAATAATATGGATTATTCATTTAATCCATGAAAAATAAAATGCTTGCTTTAAATGTATATAAATTGTAGATACTTCTATATAGCAATAGTAGCTTTTGGCACACCATAAATGTAAAGAAAAGGAATAATCAGCAACAAGCAACCATGGCACCTTTTAGTAGTAGAATAAATCACAAAAAAATTTATGATGTAAAGAAAAAAGGAAAGGGCACAGCTTATAAAACACATACCGGTGATGACCCTCCTTGGGCTAAGTTCCCTCACATAATCAAGAAGTCTGAACAATGCATCAGGTGTATGAGCATAGTCCACTATTACTCCAAAAGCCTGTTCCTCATCAATCAACTCACACCTACCTGGCACAGCATCAACCTCTTCAATTCCTCTAACAATGTCCTCCAACGGGGCCCCAACTGCAATTCCAACAGCTACAGCAGCCAAAATGTTGTAAATATTGTGCCTCCCAAGCAGGCCTGATGAAATTTCTAGTATACCTTGTGGTGTATTGACCAAAACCTGCGTCTCGAATAGAGACAATTCAAACTTCAAAGGATGAACATCAGCCTTCTAATTCTCCATTGCAAAGGTCACAACAGGTACATCAGGATTCCCTTGTGCAATAAAGAAAGCTGCATTGAGGTCATCGATATTAACAACTTTGCGATGACGTTCTGGATCCACCATCTTCAAAAAGAGTTTAGCTTTGGCATCCCTATACTCCTCCTCAGTCCCGTGAAAATCCAAATGATCCCTAGTTAAATTTGTGAAAACTGCAATATCAAAATCAACCTCATTACACCTTCCTAATGCCAATTTATGAGAAGAAGCCTCCATAACCAATGCCTCTGTGCCATTATGCACCATCTTCGCCATCAACTTCTGAACCAAAACAGCGTCTGGGGTTGTGTTAGGTGACTCCAACTTGTTATCCCCATGAACATAATACGCCACAGTACTCAACATCCCAGTCCTCAACCCCGTCGCCTCATACATACCCTTGATCAAATATGCCGTTGTCGTCTTTCCATTTGTCCCCGTTGTACCAATGACTGACATACTATTAGAGGGATATCTATAAAACGAGGCCGCCAATGCAGCAAGCACTGCATTAGTATCCTCTAAAATAACCAAAGCCTTGCACCCCAACGTCTCCTCTATATCAACCTCCTTACTAGCCACAACTGCAACAGCCCCTCTCTTATCCGCCTCAGAAAAAAAAATGCCCATCAGTTTTCCTCCCTACACAACACACGACCAAATCGCCACTCTCAACAACTCGTGAATCTTGTGAAATTCCACTGATTTCAACCTCTAAATTACCATATACTGCTATGGGGACTACTTTACTCTCATCTAAAAGCTCCACTAAGCTCATTTTGAACTTGGGTTCCACAACTCGAGCCTTGGTTTTACCAAATTCATCAAAATCAATATCAAACGAAGATAACTTGCTCGATAATTCACCATCACTAACCTCAAAATCAGACGTTTCGAAGCTTTCCTCCTCACTTTCATTCTCATTTTCATCATCAGAAATCTCAGTCAACCTTTGAAGCTCTTTAATTTCGTCTAAATCAACCACTTCTTCGGGCTCTAATTTCTCAATTCCCTCAAGCTCCGGCTTAGGCTTCCCATTAGGACCCGGCTTAATCAGTCCCTTCTTAATAAACTCTTGGCGTTTTAAAGCAATGGCCTTGTCTATTTCTCCAAAAAGATCGTCCCCAGAATCTCCATTGTTAAGAGCATTGGGATTATCCTCAGTTTCTTCGAGGGCTTTGAGGAAAACGGGCTGGTTTTTCTTAAAATCTTCTTCTTGAATCTTGCGTGCCCGGGCTGCCTGGCGGTGAATTTGCTGGAACTTGTTGACACCGTGCATGGAATCCTCCGGGGCTTCAGGAGGATCATCATCTGATGGCGTTGGATAATATTTTCCGTCAGGGCCAATGGAGGAGACACATGTGATGGTGGTCAAAAGTAGTGGTTTGAACCAAAGTTGGTGGTGGTGTAGCAATGGGAATGGGGCGGCAACTTTGAGTTTGTTAGGGAGAGAAACTGGCGGAGGAAGTGGAAGTGAGAGAATAGTTAAAGGCAAAATTTTCTCTTGTGGGAGAGAGAGAGAGGGCTAGAGGTTTATTGGTGCAACTGGAATGTTAAAGGGTAGAGAGGTTTTGAAAGACGATGAGTTCGAAATTGAAAGTAGATAGATACGACGACGTATGTCCGAAGATTTGTAAAACGTTGTCGTTTCATTGACAAACTTAATTTTATTTCTTAATTATTCTTTTCCTTTTTCACAACTTTTGTAAAATGTTGAAATGATAAATTCATATGTTATTCTATCGTAATAATTTTTTTTCTTCCTCGACTAATAGAAATTTAATAGCGTATCTCGAACACATTCGACTCGTTCAAACTTGATTTAAGCTCAATTTGCGTAGAGTTCGATCAAAAAATGAAATACATCCGACTAGAAAAAAAAAACATTCGATTTGACTCCATGCAATTCGTTAAATAAGACTACATAGTGTTCAAAATGAAAAAAGTTACAATTTTATCCACTATCTAGTACCATTTTTACTTGTTTGATTAGGGCATTTATGGCTTTTTGGCTCTTATGTTATTTTGTTGGATTTGTTGTTAAGGTATTTCTCCGCCACAAGTGAGGGGCGATTGAGTAAAGTTTCATTCCTTTAAAAAAAAAAAACTAAAAAACATTTTTTTTATAATCGATTGTGTTGAACTTTGAAACATATACAAGTCCATAATACGTTGACAAAAAAATTTCATTTGGGCTTAATCGCACAAAATGTCTTTACATTTGACATGTAATGTGCAAAACGTTCATACGTTTCAATTTTTTGTATTTTCACCCATATTTCAACATTTCATTGTGGAAAATATCATTTTCACCTATTTTTAACATAAAATGTTCAATATTATCCTTCTATATAAATAAAACAAAAAATAATTAAAAAACTAAATTGCAATGTTATTACTAAATTTTTTAAAACATACAAATGAGTCCAAAATTTATGAATACATTAAAAATAACAAAAAGACCCTCTCTCTCTCTCTCTCTCTCAACCTTTCATTCCCAATCAAGAAATTTACATCAAAAGTTAACTGCAATGATTTTGCATTGCAGGAAATGATGAAAGATTAATTAGGTAGAATGATTTGGTAAATTTTGCTGCCATTTGAAAGTTAGTCACTTTGGTGGACGAGGAAGAGGAGGGGCTCAGATCCGGTGGCAAATAAGAGGAGACGTGTTGTCGGTTTGGTGGACAAGGAATAGGAGGGGCTCGGATCTCGGAGAGAAATCAAGAGAGGAGCAGTGGGGAAGTTGGGTGATGATTTTGAGAGGGTAGCGCGTGAGAGTGGGATGAGAGAGAAAAAGGCAAGTCCGGCAACCATTTTTATTCTCTCATCAGAAAATGTGATTTTTAATTACATTCATATGCATTGTACTAGTTATTGGTGTTAGAGGCTATTCTCCGGCGGTGGTGGCAATTGCATCTACGGTGGCCGATCCACTGTATTTAGTTCTGTTCCAATCTTCACGTCTGTGAGCCATCCACCAATTGTTTCCGCTATGGCTCCAGTCTTCACGCCAGTGAGCCATCCACCAATTGTTTCTACCCCTACTCCAGTCTCTGCAACAGTGAGCCATCCACCACAATGACACAAACCTTATTCAAAATTGCCGATGAAGAATTTTCCATGAAGAAGTGAATCCTAGTGTTCATATGAATTTGGGGGTGATTTTCAATTGACATTCTATGATTTTAATTGGGTTCTTTGGTTTTTGATTTGGAGGAGGAGAAAGCGCTGTTTCAATAATTGAAAGAAAAGTCCTACTCTCAATAGCTTGCTTGTCCAACTCGTTGGGATTTCTTTTGATGTAAATTTCTTGATTGGGAATGAAAGGTCTATGGGCAGAGGAGAAGAGATAGTCTTTTTGCTATTTTTAATATTTTCATAAATTTTGGACTTATTTGCATTTTTTAAAAAGTTTAGGAATAAAATTGTAATTTATTCCTTATTTTTCTTTTATGTTTTATTTATATAGGAGGTATATTAGTCATTTTATGTTAAAATATGTAAAAATGACGTTTTTTGCAATGAAATGTTGAAATAAGGGTGAAAATGTAAAAATTTGAAACGTAATGACGTTTTAAGCCTTTTATTTGAACAAAAATAAGTTCATAGTAAAATTACAACATACCCAGTGAAGTTACAAAATACAAATTCTTGTATTAATCACACATGAAGGAGGATAATCCTTCATGTTGGTATGAGGATAATCCTTAAACCTTACTTATAGCTTTCTGAATTGCTTGTCTGATCACACCTTCTGATGCAACTTTTGATCCCTTAAACTGAAATTCATTTATCAGTGAATGTAAATTATAAAATATGAAGACGGGACTGTTTTAACGCATGTTTTATACGCAGTATTAAATAGAACTCGACTGTAAAATTAATAAAATTTTAGCTTATAGTCTATTTTTGAATATTAGAACTGTCGAGTACTATCTAATCATGCCTACCAAACATGTTACTACAATCTTTTTTCATTTTGGTGTAAAGAGAGCAAACCTGAGCTTTTATAGTCAAGGAGAGAATTCCATCAGTGTTGAACGATTGAACACTCAAAGAATCCATTTGCAGTTTGTTTATGGCTTCCATGATTTCAATCAGCATAGACTCCCTCCAAGAACACTTAATCTCAATCGACACATCCTTATTGTCAACATCGACTGTGACGTTATTAGTCGCGGAATTTCTCGACAGACATCGACTATTTCCTACTCTCAACCCATCCATATTACGAGCCTTCCTCTTGTTTGTCAATGGTTTCTTGATATTATTAATTTGGTTAGTTCCATAATTATCCGAGGTCCTCTCAATGTCATCATGAGGTTTACTTCTCGTTCTCAACTCTAGCTCGACGACTTGTTCGTTCGGTTCTAGCTCTTTGACTCTTCTCTCGAGCGCTCTCAGGTACTCTATTGTTTTATCAAGTACCGATACTTTGTCAACCTGCAATGTGGAAAATGAAGATATGTCTTGAAAATAGGCCAGTGTTGAACATGCTAAACAAAAGATAAGTTTTAAGTACCTTGCCACCAGATGGAATTAGTGATACAAGAATCGAATAACACTCGTTGAGTTTCTCTCGGCGTTTTCTTTCAGACAAGATGTGGTTTCTATCAGTTTCGTCTACTTCGGGAGTCGAAAAGCTCTCTCTTTTCTCATTGTTTTTACTCGACTCTAGCTGACGATTTTCATGCATGCTTGCCACTTCTATGAGTACTTTCTTTAACAATTTTTGTGGAGTTCGAGTTTGAACAGTATTGGCCTTTAACAACCCGTCCTTCGTCCAGTTAACAAAGCTTGACTCTCTCTTACCGCGTTTGAAGTACGGCCACAGAATGAACTGATTCGAGCCCTTCAAAAGAGTCGAAAGAACACACTGATAGTGAATCTTGTCGTCTTTCTGCTGATTGCATCCTTCAGTTTCCTTTGAGTCGGGGGGAATACTTTCAGAATTTTTGTAGGTTTGAGATACAGAATCGCTCATCGAAGTGTTAACCCAACTGCTGATTTTGTCACCCATAAATTGCCAGCTTTGCTCCCCCTCAATCCCTTCTACATCAGTTTCGTTTCTCAGTCGAGTGGCTCCAAAACTATCAGAACAGTTGTCGGGAGAACAGATGTATACTTCTCGACTATCCACAGGTGGATCACAGCCAGTTTCCGCCATATTAGCATGATCAAGCTCTACACAAACTTGCTCATTAGGAATCTCGGAAACAACGGGAACCGGGATACTCAAGAAACAGGTTTTTACGTGCTGAATGAGATTCTGATCTTCTAGGACCTTCAAAATACACATCAAAATTAGGCTGGCAAGTAAATTAAGTAACCATACTAGATCTATGAAAATGAAGAAATGAATTGAGAGTTGCTTACAAGATCAGTTACTCCTAGCTCTACTACACCTCCAAAGTGTGGAAAGCATACTACTGTCTGCAAGTAAAAAATTAGCACCGTACTTCTTTCAAACATGACGATGAAACATGGTGATGAAAAGGAATTTATGTAGTCGACTTTAATTTACTGGAATGTGCACAAAACTCAACTTTCATATTAAAAGCACGAGTAATACAAAGTTGGGCAAGAACAAAATAGATAAATACCTTGATTGATGCACTCTGAAGAAGGCAATTCAAATCCAGCCGGTCACATCATTTTGAGATTAAAAAGCAAAGAGAAGTCAGATTTTAAGACAACCATCCTATGTAAGATAATAGTAT
This sequence comes from Fraxinus anomala, assembly GCA_903798345.1. Lineage (NCBI taxonomy): Eukaryota > Viridiplantae > Streptophyta > Magnoliopsida > Lamiales > Oleaceae > Fraxinus > Fraxinus anomala. Next base: position 11,520 of record CAIGRN010136100.1, read on the forward strand.
GTAGAATGAAGATAAAGACTATTCTTTACTTGCCTTCGCAAGAATAGAACGAGAGAAAACTTTGGTGTCTGCATGATGAGCATTGCATAGCCAGATAGCTTCGTTCTTTGCTAATGTCTTTCCTGGCAACCTTAACAAAATCAATACATATCTTTAGTACATTTTGATTTCTACAAACATGAGTGAATCGCTTGTTCATGCCTATGTAAAATCAATATAACAGTTACACTTGAGTCCCACATTGCTCGTGGAAGGCCTGAACTACAGGCTTATAATCACATTGGACATCCTCGTGGTAAAAACCGACCTTAAGGGTGATGTGGCCAAGTACTTATAAACCCACAAGTCGAGCCTCAACTTAGCGACATAGGACTCCAAGTGGAGTCAACGTAATCAACAAAAAATATTGTTAGAATATGGTCACAAAAAAATTCATGCGTAAATCTACAATGAAAAGGACTTCACCCCATTTTAGCTACTAGGATAATCGAAGAATTAGTATATATAGAAACTTATAATCTGATGATCGAGTCGACTATTATAAATTGGAAAAGAAGAATTACCCTTGGCCATTATTGAAGACAAAAGACATGCAAACCAAGTAATACCACTCTGTATCTGTGAGATCTTCAGGGGATAATGCGGCTGATAGCCTTTTGGATGTTTGTGTTTTGGTTTCACTACCATAAAGGGACTCATATAGTTCCCTCAGTTGCTCGCTCCTCTGTAAGCCAGGCTGGTCGGCCGGTGACTCTCTGGCCTGAATCGATTTCCGAGCTTTAATTTCTCCATTGTAATACCCATCATTCCATTCCAACATGCTGAAAATTTTCATGGGCGCATGTAAGAACATTAATGGCATGTTTGACAAGATAGATTAGACTAGACAATAATAAAAACGGAATCTAAAATTTAGCTCTAAAATGTTGAACCATATAGAGCCTAATAATACTATTTACATAATTTCTAGACCACTTAAGTCATCTTTCGTTTAATACATCCTCGATAAATGATGCCTCTACTTATTGACATATATTCTCGTTTCTTAAGCAACAAAATGCATAAAATAAAGCAAGAAAAATCAGGGTAGTGGGGTGGGGTGGAAGTGAAACTTTACCCAGGTTTTGTTGATGAAATGGACCAGTAGATTGCATAGCTCCACTGAATGCTTCTAACAGCAACATCAAGCTGTAGCCTCCTCATATTTTCTGGTACTTCTTGCTTCTGGTTTTCAGTAGCCATACTTGAGATCACCCCCCCCCCCCCCCCCCCCCCCCC
>CAIGRN010136103.1:0-17214 GCA_903798345.1 Fraxinus anomala
ACTTTGTCCTGCAAAATATGAATTACATAGAATTAAGCTATATTCTAATATATTAATCAACAATTGCTTATGTTTTGACAGTAAAATAAGTATGTAAAAATGCACTTATCAGAGACCTCTAGAATCTGAGGAAATCAGGGTTACAGTTTAAAAAATCGATTTAGATGTTTTAACCTTTATCTTGATATCATTTACTACCTGGTGTATGCTATGACTTTCGATTTCTTGAATTGATAATAATAAATTATTTTTTGAACTGCTGTGAATTCTTGATATGTGATTTGATTCTCATATCGTATCAATATTTTGTGTATAAATCTGCATACATATTCTAAATTTGTTAATTGTTGTTAACTGTGTGTAAACATTCTAATTGTGTACATTTGTTGGATATACTGTACTACTTGTGATCTGTTTAAATTGAAACAGTTTGTGCTTTCTTATGTGTCCACTTTGTTGAACACAATTGTAACACGTTTGCATAATATAACCACTAAAATTGATGTTCAAAATTAGGACAGCAAATGAGATTTTAGTGTCTGGAGCCAGAAAATGAAAGCCCTTTTGATGCAACTAAAATGTGCTAAAGCTATTGATAAATCTTGGCCAAAAACCTTGTCTGAAGTTAGGAAGACTGAGCAAGATGAATTAGCCTGGAGTACTCTATTCCTTCATCTATCTGATTCTATCATTAGAAAAATAGGAGAGGCTGGAACTGATGCTGAGTTATAGGCAGCCTTACAGAAACAATATATCTCTAAGTCTTTACCTAATAAATGCCTTCTTTGGAAACAATTCTTCAGTCATAAGTTTGATCCTAGTGCAGATTTGGAAGAGAATATGGATAGGTTTAATAAGATCACTAAAGATCTTATTAACTATGGGAAAAAGATCTATGATGATCAAAAGGTTGTTGGTCTACTTAATGCCCTTGGTGATAAGTATAAAGATATCAAAAATACTTTAGAATATGGTAGAAGTGACCTAACTATAGGTTAATACCCTAAATAGTCACCGAACTTTGCCAAAAGTTTCGAAGTGGTCACCGAACTTCAAAACTTCCCTAAATAGTCACTGAACTTTGCCAAAACTTCCCTAGATAGTTACTCAACTTTACAAAAAGTTCCTAGGTGGTCACTAAACAATTGATGTATGTGGTCTCAATTTGCCAAGTTTAGTGACCTCTTGGGAAATTTTGGCATAAACAATTGATGTATGTGGTCTCAATTTGTAAAGTTTAGTGACCTCTTGGGAAATTTTGGCAAAGTTCGATGACTATTTAGGAAAGTTTTAAAGTTCAATGACCCCCTAGGAATAGTTTACAAAGTTCAGTGACTATTTAGGGAAGTTTTGAAGTTTGGTGACTTCTTGGAAATTTTTGGCAAAGTTCAGTGACTATTTAGGGTATTAACTCCCTAACTGTTGACATTATCCATAATTCTTCAAGGAACAGAGACTTAGAACTTAGATTTGAACATAAAGAAGTTCTTTATGTAGAGAAAGTCTTATCCAATCCTAAATTCTCTACTAAAGGCTTGAGTAATTTTACTCAAGCCAATTACAACAAAGATAGAAATTTCTCTAAGGAAAAATGGGGGAATAATAAAGGGAAGGATAAGAAGATGTATAAAGGAAAGACTAAGAACATGAAATGTTACTATTACGGGAAAACTGGATACCTAATAAAAGATTGTTTTAAGAAAGCTAATGACTTAGGAAGTGGATCCAATCATGATAATGGGACCTCAGCCATTGCTACTTCCTATGAAGAAGCAAATGCTGATTTTGGGGTTGTATATGTCTCCTCTGTGGAGAAGCCTGATCAAAGTTGGGTGCTTGACTCAGGTTGCTCCTTTCACATGAGTCCCAATATCTGCTAGTTTTCTGATTTCTCCAATCTTAGTGATGGTTTTGTAAAACTGGGGAACAATGAGTCCTGTCAAATAAAAGGAATTGGTAACATTGTTCTAAAATTGAAAAATTGTCAAGTTCTAATGCTGAATCATATCAGGTATATTCCAGCACTTAGAAGGAATCTCATCTCTCTAGGGGTGTTAGATAATGAAAAATATCAAATTGATATAAATAATGGTTTTACAAATATAATCAAAAACTTATTGTCAGTTCACCTAAAATTAATGGAATATATACTATAAACCCCGAATCTTTTTTTCAAAATACCTCTATGAACTTAGTGATACAAATTGATAAATCAAAACTATGGCATAAAAGATTAGGCCATCTTAGTGAGAAGGGTTTAAAACATCTTTCCAAGGCTGGTGTCTTTGGAAGTGACAATGTTCAAAAATTAACTTTTTGTGAACATTGTATTATGGGAAAATAGAACATAATGCCTTTTAAAATAGACATACATAAGTCACAAAATATACTTGAATACATACATAGTGACATGTGGGGTCCTGCGCCTATACCTACAGCATCTGGCTATAGGTATTATCGTATCACCATTGATGACTACTCTAGGAATGTTTGGATTTTCTTATTAAAATCAAAGTCGGATACTTTCTTGACCTTTAAGGATTGGAAAACCTTGATAGAAAATCAGACAAGTATGAAGATTAAAATTCTGAGAATTGACAATGGGTTAGAATTCTGCAAAACTGAATTTAATCAGTACTACAGCAATTAAGGTATTTGTAGACACAGGAATGTGACTTATACTCCCCAACAAAATGGTATTGCTGAAAGAATGAATAGAACAATCCTTGAAACAACTAGATGTATGCTGATTAGTTCAGGTTTGACAAAAGTCTTTTGGAAAGAGACAGTAAAAATTGCATGCTATTTGATTAATAGATGCCCCTCTAGTTCTTTAGAATATAAAGTCTCTGAACAAGTTTGGTTAGGATCTATTCCTGATTACTCTCATCTGAAAATTGTTGGGTGTGCGGCCTATACTCACCATAGTCTAAACTAGATCCCAGATCTCAGAAATGTATTTCATTAGGTTATGGGGAAGGAATAAAAGGTTATAGGCTTTGGATAAAAAAAGTTAGAGGATTAAAGGTGATAATAAGCATATCAGTAGTTTTTAATAAAGAATTATTCCCTTGTCTTGGTGAAACACCAGTAGAAGAAATAATTGACAATGATTTTGTTATCACTGAGATTGATTTTAGTAATCAAAGTGTTACTAAACAGACTCAAATTGAGGTGGAGCCACCTCAGACTAAGCCTCAATTAATCACAGATGATGAAAATTTTGATAATACTCAGGATTTTGAGCTTGCACATGATCTGTAGGACTATCAGTTAACTAGGGATAGAGAAAGAAGACATATAAGACCTCCTTCTAGGTACCAATTTGCAGACTATGTCTCGCACAAATAGAGACTGATTCTTTTGATACAGAACCTGAATCATATGAAGAGGCTATTGCCTCTAAAGAATCTGTCAAGTGGCTTGAAGCCATGCATGATGAGATGAGTTCTCTATACAAAAATAAAACCTAGAACTTAGTTGAAAAGCCCAAAGACTGTAAACTAATATATTGTAGATCATTTTACAAGATTAAAAATGGAAAGTATACATTAAATGATAGAAGGTACAATGCAAAACTTGTAGCTAAGGGGTTTACACAAAGAGAGGGTATAGATTACGCTGAAATATTTTCATATGTAGTTAAATACACCTTCATTTGAGTATTGCTTACACTTGTAGCATAATTTGATTTAGATTTAGAGCAACTTGATGTGAAAACAGCTTTCTTGTATAGTTCTTCAGATGAAACTATACACATGGGACAACCAAAAGGCTTCCAGGTTAAAGGTAAAGAACACTTGGTGTGTCTATTGACCAAGTCCTTGTATGGCCTAAAATAGGCTCCAAGGCAATAGTATAAAAGGTTTGATTCTTTTATACAAGGTTTAAAGTTCAGAAAATCTGATTATGATCCCTGTTTTTATTTCAAAAAAGGATGGAGAATTTGAATCTTTATACCTGCTTTTATATGTTGATGACATTTTTTAACTGGTCATAATTCCGTTGCTGTAAATTCTATAAAAGAAATTTTAAATTTGAAATGAAAGATCTAGGACCAGCTAGGAAGATATTAGGTATGAAAATAAAAAGGGATAGACTAAATGGAAGACTATTTTTTACCCAAAAAGCTTATATTGAAAAGGTGGTTAAAAATTTTTCTATGCATGATGCTAAACCTATTAGTCTATCTTTGTTTGGAAATGTGAAGTTATCTGTTGACCATTCACCCAAAAATGAAGATGAACTTAAAAGAATGTTGCATGTACCATATGCAAATGCTGTTGGATCTGTCATGTATATTATGGTTTGCTCAAGGCCTGATGTGGCTTATGCAGTAAGTGTACTAAGCAGATTTATGAGCAATCCATGTGAGCTTCATTGGGAAGCTATGAAAAATCTAATTAGATACTTGAAAGGCAAACAGAACTTAGAACTCATGTTTAAAACTGATAAAACTAACCTTAAGTTGAGAGGTTATGTAGACCCAGATTTTGCTGGAAATATTGATAACAGAAAGTCAACTACTGCATATTATTATGTGATAAATAGTGCTTGCATTAGTTGGAAACCACAGTTTCAAAAACTAGTTGCCTTATCCTCCACTGAGACTGAATACATTGCTGCTACAGAGTCAGTGAAAGAAGACCTTGCCTGATAGGTTTACTAAATGAATTAGAACTTATAGAAAGTCAAGTGGTGTTCTGATAACCAAAGTGCCATTTTCTTAAGTAGAAACCCAGTTTTTCATGATAGAAGTAAACATAGAGGTGTTAAGTTTCATTTCATTAAAGATATAGTTGAAAAAGGTGATATAAAACTTGTCAAAATTCTTACTAAAATAAATCCTACTTATGTAGGTACAAAGGTAATCTCTATTAGTAAATTTTTTGATTCTTTAAGATTGTTGAATCTTGAAGTTTTCTAACACTTTGTTTTTAACAGTTAATAAGAGCAAATGAAGTTAGTCCTTTGTTTGAATCCATTCAGATATGGTCTCAAATTCAGCAAGGTTGAGGTTGTAAAGATGAGGTGTTGTAATTGTGAGCCCAAGTCTGCCAATAATGGTCCAGTTAACTCTTAAACCCGGCCCAATTATTTGAAGATTCCAGAATTGTTGCCTTTCTTAATTAAGGCGCTTTTGTTGGATGATAGACATCTGGCAAATGGATAATCGTTGGATTAACACTATTTGGCTATCTCATATAAATTGGAAGCCGACTTTCTAGGCAAATCAATCGACTTCTATGTTAACCCTAGTTCTATCATTCTCTCCCAACTATGATATTCTTTTGTGTAAATACTCTGTAAATTTCTGAGTGAAATCATATTAGTGTGAGAGAGATTTTAGATCAATTTCTTAGTGAGATTGTCTTGTAACATTTGGTGTTGTTTATGTTTTGAGGCAGAACATTTGGTGTTCTTCTGTAATTCAATTTCTTGCCTGATTTTGGGCTATTCTAGTGGATTCGAGCAATATCCTAATGGATCTCAACGGGGGATTAGGCGTTAGAAGTGGTCATCGAACCTCCGGGGAATTGGGCCGAAAAATCTTTGTGTTCTTACTTTTCTTGCAATTTACTTTGTTTACTTGGTTGAATCACAACTAAATCATTTTATCTGGGACCAACAATTTCCATAAACACTAACTAACTACATCACCTAACTTCCTCCAATTATCCATCATGGAGAGCTACTTTTACCAGTCTACTACATGGCTATTATATCATGAGGTACTTAGATGGTACTCTCTCATGCCCATCGAAGCCTGATACGTCTGTAGATACCACTACTCGCTCTGTATATACACTTTGGTTCTGACAAAATAAACTTCTCCTTAACATTGTCTTTGTTTTCATTGCTGAAGCCATCACACCATTAATTGTTACTACTCAAACATAGTAGGAAACGTGGCAACACCTATCTTGTCTCTACGCTAATCGGTCCCACACCCAAGTCATGCAATTGAAAGAAAGTCTCACCACGTTGTAAAATGTTAATCAGAGTATCTCAGAATATATGCAAGCTGTGAAGACTACAATTGATGAACTGAGCCTCATCGACGTTCCTCTTTCCATTGATGATATCATACTTTATGTATTCCACGGTTTGGGGCCAGATTACGTGATGTGGTTGCACTCATTCGCACTAGGAAATCATCCCTCTCCTTTGAAGAACTCCATGACATACTACTTTAGTCATAAAGTTTGTTTCAATCAACTCGAGGCCTCCTTCGCATAAAGAATATTTATTATTTGATCCATATCCTGACATAAGAAGTCCAACAGGAGCAAGACTTGAAACAACGATCTATAAAAAAACACCAAAACTAAGATTGGCTAGAATAAGGCGATAAGCAAAAGGAATTATTGAATAACTTAGTAAAAAGTATTGTGATGATATTGGACACATTGCCAAATATTGTCCAAAACTAAAGTTTGCTTCGGCTAATTGTGCTGGCCGCTCCAAAGAGATGTCTACAAAATGGTTGCTAGACTTTGGTGTCTCTCATAATATTACCTAGGAGTTTGGTAATCTGTCTATCCATTCTAAGTATGATGGCATTGAAGCTGTGGTAATTGTTGATGGTTCAAGTTTGCCAGTTACCAATATTGGCTCTCTTATTTTACATTAGCATACTCATGATTTTAACCTTAACGACACATTATGTGTTCCGGACATTCATAAAAATCTTATCTTTGTGCATCAATTCACCAAAAATAATAATATACTAATTGAGTTTCATCCTGATTATTTTTTGGTGAAAGATCGGACAACGGGGGCAATTCTACTTCGAGAAAGGTGTGAACAAGGCATTTACCAATTACCTACCACACTACTACACCAACTCATTCCCATTGTGGCCAATGTCAGTGAAAGAACCTAGAGTGTCATTTGACATCGTCGTCTAGGGTATCCTCACCACCATCTAGTCTCTAAAATAATTTCACAGCATTCTCTTTCATTAAGCACTTGAATTATGTCACAAGCTTGTCATTCTTGTCACATTAATAAAAGCTATCAATTGCATTTTCGTAAGCACTTGAATTATGTCACAAGCTTGTCATTCTTGTCACATTAATAAAAGCTATCAATTGCATTTTCGTACTAGTACTATTCATACAACTGCTCCACTTGAATATATTTACTTTGATGTTTGGGGACCGACATATGTCCCATCTCATGAGGACTACAAATACTAAGTTATATTCATCGATCATTTCACACATTATTGCTGGTTCTTTTCCATGTATGAAAAATCGGACGTTAGTGAAAATTTTCCCCAATTGAATGTCCTCCTTGAAAAGAAATTCAACCAACCTATTAAAAATTTGTACAGTGACAATTGCGGTGGATATACAGGACTCAAACCCTATCTCCAAGCCCAAGGAATATGTCATTTACAATACCCCCACACTCTACAACACAATGGCCTTTATGAAAGACGACATCGCCACATTATTGAGACCGATCAAACTCCTCACCCAATACCCACCAAACATTGGACTGTTGCATTTTAAACTGCGGTTTATCTTATCAACCGCCTCCCCACCACAAAAGGTCACAAACCACCTTTCACTCACCTCTTTGGTACATTAATTACCATATTACCTAAAACTATGGACATTTTGTTGTTTATGTTTACTTGGCTTAAACCATATAACAATCACAAACTTGACCCAAAATCCAAACCATATGTCTTCATCGGATATTCTAATTCTCAAAGTGCCTACAAATGCCTTGATCTTACATCTGATCGTTCTATATTATACATTATGTCATGTTTGATGAATTAGTTTTCCCAAATACCTCTATTACTCTATCTATCCAACCCATGGTTGAGTCTACCATTTACTTTGTCAATAGCCCACCATGCTATCAACATCATCTAGTCTGATCCAAAATGTGCCAGCCTCACCAGCTATGGCTCAGTCTGACACATATAGCCCACCAATTCTCACCTTTTGAGAGTAGAACCTGCGATGTCCAGTCATCAGCTACTGGCCTATCTGGCATGACCCATACTATTACAGCTGCTTCACTAGAGCCTATTGTCCCATTTGGTCCATTGCTTCTTCAGACATATCCAATGATCAAGAGAGGCTTGAATAATATTCAAAAGCCTAAACGGATGTTCATTGCCAAAGAACATCCAATGCCACAACCTATTAAACCTACATGTGTGGGACAGGCTTTGAAGGACTATCACTATTGTCGAGCCATGAGTGATGAGTTTAATGCTCTTGTTTACCATAGGACTTGGGATTTTGTTCCAATTCACTAGCTATCAAACCTATTGGATACAAATAGGTATTTTGAGTTAAACAACATCCTGATGGGTCCAATGATGGTTATAAAGTCCGATTAGTGGCTAAATGTTTTCATCAAAGACTCGGCCTTAACTACAAGGAAGCTTTTTCACCCGTTGTCAAACATGCCACCATTCGAAATATTCTTACCATTGCTCTCTCTCGTGGATGGGCACTTCACCAATTGGATGTTAACAATGCTTTTTTTTTCCGTGTTACACTTGATGATGATGTCTATGGTCCAACCTACTAGCTTTACAGAACATGCTCGATTATGCCTGCAAGTTCCACCAGTCTCTTTATCAGCTAAAATAGGCCTCAAAAGCTTGATGCACCATCGTCAATGGCTATCTCCAGAAATTGGGGTTCCATCCGTCCAAATCGGATTCTTCCTTATTCATTTATACTAATGATGATTTTGTGGCTTATTTTCTTGTCCATTTTGATGGCCTTATATTGACAGGCAATTCCACTGGCTTCAATGAGTTCATCATTCAATCATTAGGCTCAAAATTTACGATTATAGATTTGAGCCGGTTACATTTTTCTGGGTTAATAACCCAAATGGTCACTGAACTTTGTAAAAAAATTTCACATGGTCACTGAACTTTAAAAATCACCCAAGTCATCACTGAACTTTGCAAAAAGTTTATACGGGATCACCGAACTTTAAAAATCACCCCATTCATCACTAAATTTTGTAAAAAAATTTCATTGGATCACTGAACTTTGCAAAAGATTTCATAGGAGATCACTGAATTAGTGGTCCACTGGGAAACTTTTTACAAAGTTAGTGATGAATGAGATGATTTTTAAAGTTCAGTGACCCGTGAAAACTTTTTGAAAAGTTCAGTACCCTGTGTAAATCTTTGCAAAGTTCAGTGATGACTTGGGTGATTTTTAAAGTTCAGTCACCCTGTGAAAACTTTTTACAAAGTTCAGTGACTATTTGGATTATTAACCCCATTTTTTCTTAGGAATAGAGGTAATACCCATCAGTAATGGGTCGTTCTTAAGCCAACAAAAATATGGGCTGGATCTCCTTCACAGAACAAATTTAGAAGGAGCAAAACCAATATGTATCTGATGGCTATTACTGCTCATCTCCGTCGTGATGATGGCTCACCAGCCACTGATAGTACTGAGTTTCGTTAGGTAATTGGAAGCTTTCAATATATCCCTTTAACATGGCCAGATATTACCTTTCTTGTCAATCAATTAGCCTAATTCATGCATCGACCCAAAGAGCAACATTGGAATGTTGTCAATAGACTCTTACGGTATCTCCAAAACATGGTGCACCATGGTCTCCTGCTTTCCAGGGATGCTGGAAATGCACTTACTGCTTATTCTGATGTGGATTGGGCAGGTAATGCTCATGATCGCACCTCTACATCTACATATGTTATTTTCTTCAGGAACATTTCTATTTCCTAGTGTACACAGAGGCAACACGTGGTTGCACGTTCCTCAACTGAGGAAAAAAATTGTACCACCACAACAACTACTTTTGAAATTGCTTGGCTTACATCTCTCTTTCAAGAACTGGGCATCCATGTCATAAAGCCTCCTAAGCTTCTTTGTGATAATGTTGGTGCAACCCACTTAAGTGCTAATCCTGTGCATCACTCTTGGATGAAACATATTGATATTGATTTACATTTTGTATGGGACTATGTGAACAAAGGTATTCTTGAGGTTTCCCATGTCTCAACCAATGATCAACTAGTTGACTTGTTGACAAAGTCTCTTCCTCGTTCACGATTTCAGCTGCTGAGATCCAACATTGGGATCTCTGACGAGGATTCCATCTTACGAGGGCGTAATAGTGCAACTATCACTTCTTCAAACGCACCACAATTCCATCAGTCAAGACATCTTCTCCAAACAAACTCCATGATCTAAGCACGGTCGTTCCATAAACATGCAATTGTATGTTCATCTTCTTTGTATGGCCCACTTGCATTGTATAGCATCATTTTTCAACTGTATATATATATATATCAATGAGTTTGTATTGCAAAGTGTGTGAGACAGTAATATATTCAAAACAAATTTTCGCCCATCAAGTGATCCTATTGCCAATTTTCTGAATGATTGGTTCAAATAAGTGGGATTTTTTATTCCCAACATAGATTGGAATGCCCAGGTAAGTCATTGTTAGCTGTAAATTAGCAGACCCAATAATTAGTTTAATTTCTCCCTTCAAGTAGATGTAGGTTTTTTCTGGTAAGATGAATTTACTGTACTTTTGTTAACTGTCTACAAGCTTGCTCATGTTGTGCCAACAACTTGATGATGTGTGAAATTTTACGTCTATTACCAATGGAAAATATGATGACATCATCCGCAAATTCAAGACGAGTTATTGGAATATTAACCACCATACTAAAAGAGCCATGGTGATCAATTTTCAAACAGTCTCATCAGATTTGTGGATAGTACCTCAACAGCTATAATTAATAATGCTATAGATTGTTGTAAAATGATATTATAAATAATGAGCTCAAATTTCTAGGGGACTTGTACCTCGAAATTATTGGGACCAATCAAATTCATGTTCTATTTCTGCAAAGTGATTAACGTAATATATTTACTTATTGGAAAAAATAGTGAAATGAATAAAATATTTATTTTCAAAGTTACCCCACTTTAAGCTTTAAACAAGTGTAAAATATTGAATATGTCAAAACTTGTCCTAAATAGAAAACTTCGGAAACTTTTGTTAGATTTATATAGTGAAAGTTTGGTAACTGGGTTTGAGCCCCAAAGAGCATCGCTAGAGTTTGCAAAGGGATACCTAAATCCTATTAGGTTCAGTTCAAAGTCCACACGCACGTGGTCGCCACTATTTGACCGGCCGATCAACCTCGTCTCAACATGTGCACGTTTCCAGTCCAAAACAATTGTGATGATCTGGGAGTCCCTGTGGAAGGGCTCTCGCTCAACGAATGAAAGCTAGCCGGAGATAAAAGGCTGATGACTCCTAAGAGCTTTTATCGACGAAGTTATCTAGTACCTCGATGTCTACTCATCACATCCTGGGTGGGAGAGTAAGAAAAAAATCAAATGATTGTTTTTAACCAACGCTCCCTTTTCGATTGACTTCAGTTAACCGACTGTAACAGAAGCATTGTTTGAGTTGTTTGCTCTTTTTCGAAGGTTTTTCTAAACAATCATTATTGTTCTAAAAAGACTTGTAAAGTGTTCGAATGACCATGAGACCATTTTCATTGCAAACTTTCTTTCTTTGAATCTCACTTCTCTCTAAATTCTGATATTATTTTCTCAAGTACGAAAAATATTATATAGAGTTCGTTGGAACTTTTACTAACTATTGTGATGCTTCTGTAAGAGATAAAATGCGTTCTATTTTAAAACACGATTGTTGACTTTCTTAAGCACAATAAAAGAGAGTAAATTTGCATTGTGAAGTCAGTACACTTGAATTAAAATTATGATCATCTTCATCATCTTGATACTCTATTCAAATTCATCCTAATAATCTACATGTGTAATTATCTTTAGATTGTTCGAATGAGAGAGTAATATTCCAATAGCAACAATCTTAAGATGAATTTTATTTTCTGATTTATTCTATTTCTACTCATCATTCTCGTTTATCTTTTGATTTTGTATCAAAATGATAACATCCGAATGGATCAAATTTTAAGTGTTACCAATAGAAAATGCTGTTTTATGTGACAATATTAAGTTTGACAAAATTTCTCAAAGAATATTCACCTTCATACAAAGAAGATGAAAGTGATGCATGGAAATTGGCTGGAGTTCATACATGGAAGCAACCGAATTTTCTATACAAAAACTACATACTTAATGGGCTGAAAAATACATTATATAATGTGTATTGCAACGCGAAATTTGCAAAAAACTGAGGAAAACTTTGGACACCAAGTACAAAATCGAAGATGTCGATACGAAGGAATTTATTGTCGATTGATTTTTGGATTTTAAAATATTCAACAGCAAGAACGTTATCTATCAAGTTCAAGAACTTTAAGTGATACTCAATGATGTTTATGTCGAAGGAATATCTCTCAGGGAATCATTCCAAGTTACTGCACTGATTGAAAATTTGTCGCATTCATGGAAGGACTACAAGAATTATCTTAAGCATAAATGCAAGGAAATGAAGCGTGAAGATGTTATTGTCCAATTGAGAATAGAAGACAACAAATTTGAAGAGATAAGTGGTGCATTTCATTCGATGGAATCAAGACCAAAATAATGGAAGGAGTTTCCAAGGTTAACGAAATAAGGAAGCACAAAAGCGAAAGGCAAATTGGATCTTCAAAGGCTTCTAAAAAGTTTAAAGACAACTATTATAATTGTAGAAATGTAAGATATCGGTTCAATAATTTTCGAAAGCCAAAGAATGTCAAAAGACAGAATGTTTAGATCAATAAAACAGAACATGACAATGTTTTTGATAAGTTGCAAGACATGAATTTTTCTATGATCGTTTTTAATGCAACTTAATAGAGAATACTAAGGAATTATATAGAGCTAATCGCTGGATGTTCTTTACCTACAAGGCGATGAATCATGATGAACAACTCTATATAGGAAACTCTTTATAATCCAATGTTGAATGACATGGAAAGTTAGTGCTAATAGTGACAAGGTGAAAGTAGCTCACTTAGTATGATGTTTTTAATGTGCCCAATATTCGAAAGAATTTGACATCTAATTTCTTGTTAAGCAAGAATGAGTTTAAGTTAATATTTGCATCAAACAAATTTGTATGTACCAAGAATGTATTATTTATATGAAAGGGCAACCTAAATGAGTGGATCTTTAAGATGAATGTAATGATTGTTGTACCTCCAACTATAAATAAAATTACGTCTTCTTCTTACTTGCTTGAGTCGTTTAGTATTTGGTATGGACGAATAGGACATGTGAACTTTAATACTTTTTGTAGATTAATCAAATATGATTTCTGCAATTGACACTTGACACAATTATGATTATTTAATTCCAAAACTTTTCACATTTTGTGCTCTCACTTTCGAGTCGAGTTTTGAGGGTGTAGCCGTGACCATAATTGGAAAATCTTTAAACCATTTTGATGGACACATTATGAGCTTCACAATGCATGCACATCCAAGACCAACAAATAACTACAACATCAGTATGATATTGTCAAAGATTGCTTGACCGCATGCTAGAGACGCTTAGCTAATTTCAGAAATTCAGTTTTTTTGTCCTACTTTGGCACGTGTTTTGAGGCTTTTTTGGGAGTCAAAAAATATTCCAAATGGATATCAAATCGAGAGTCTTAACACAAACTTTAAAACGACCTAACATGAAAAGTTAACTCTCAACGCACAATTCGCAATCGCGCTCTAAAATTGGCTGCGTGGTAACGAGTAAATTAGCTTTTAGTTTCTAACTTTTATGTCCTTAGTCCTATTTTTCTGTCCTTGATCAATTGAGTCCTCAAATAAATCATAATTTATCCATCGAGCCACTTACTAATTTATTTAAATCTCTATTTTCCCTAAAAATAAATTATATAAATGACGTGAAAATTTGGGACATTACATATTTTATTGGGCCAAGCTAAGGACTCTTAAAGCATTTGTTGACCTCGAAAAGCGTGACGTTTATGTAGACAATAGATATCAAGTACACTCATACTAAATCAAGCAAATTCTAGCGCATTTTGACCGGAGCACCGGTGAGAAATGGAATGAACCATGAACGCGGGAGAGTTCTTAGCACTATACTATGATAATAGTTGGACAATGACAAATACTAAATAAACACAAATGTTCGGTTTGTTCAACTTTATGTCGTTGGCACATGTCACAACCACGAATATATTATTTGATATCTCTCATCATTCATTTCCAATAGAAGTTAGTTGAACTCTCTAGAATGTTTTCACACATCCTTCATGTGTGCTTTCATGAAATTCTTGAACAAAATCGTATGCTTAGTTAGGAGCGGAAGAAGAAAGTGATCTTGATAAAATACTAATTCATCTATTAATTTCTATGGAACAATAGCTTATCATTGATGTATCATGTGCTTCCACATTCTCTAATAAAAATTTAGCATTGAGCTCCTGTTTAATGGCATTAGGCCAATGGGGTACTAGTTGTGAGAATGCCAAAAAAGATGATGCAACCAATTCTGATATATGACTCATTGGCAAAGCATCAGCAACGACATCAGCATCTCTATGCTCAAACTCTAAAATAAAACTGTTGAACTCAAAAAAGTGTCAACAAAATTCCGACCACCTCCCCCTCCACGTAGACGTTATCCGCGCACTTAAACACCCCGTTAAGAGGCAAAGACATCCGGTTGAGAAAAATGTCGGGTGATCGTTTGTACTCAAACGATCAAATCAAATGTCGGACGAGAGATAATGAATACAAGAGACGAGATTAGGGGATTTGGCTAGGATTCGAGATTTCATACCTTAAGTGTGAAGTAGATTCACACATATCTAGAGAAATGAAATGGGCCAAGTAGGTTTAGTGAAATGGGCCAAAATCCAAGATTGAGATGTAATTGTGTAATTAAATAAGTCAAATCAATTGAATATTCGATATCACGTTAGCATATATACGACTCCTTTTCGTTTAATCATACCACGTAATTTATAGGTGTAAAAATAGTCCCTCAAGTCTGAGACTTATAAATAGCATTGGATAGACGAGGTCATATAGCTAAACTCTATGATAGTGAGAGGTGAATAATAAAGATCTCGTGAAATAAGGAATAAGCATATGGCGTGACAGGGAATAAACATCCTACAAAGCGAGTAATAAGCATCTCGTGAATGGCTCTCGAACTATTGGAGACTTATAAGCGGCCTCGGATAGATAAGGTCTTACAGCTAAGCTCGATGATAGTGAGAGGCGAAAAATAAACATCTTGCGATGTCAGAAATAAACATCGACGATGCGAGAAATAAACATTCCACGAGGCGACGAATAAACATCTTGCGAAAGAGTTCTCAAAATATCAGAGACTTATAAGTGGCCTCGAATAGACGAGATCTTACAGTTAGGCTCGATGATAGTGAAGGGCGAGGAATAAGTATATCGCAAAGTCAAGAACAAACATCTTGCATGGCGAGGCATCTTGCAGAACAAGGAATAAATATCTCCCAGATGGCTCTCTTAAACTATTAGAAACTTATAAGTTGGCCTCGAGTGGACGAGGTCATATAGCTAAGCTCAACGATACTGAGTGGTGAGGAATAAGCATATCGAGAAGCCAAGAAATCCTCATTTTGAAGTGGGGGTAAATATCCTACAAAATGATGACTGTCTTGAACTATCGGAGACTTATAAACATCACCGGATACACGAGGTCTTATATCTAAGCTCTACGATAGTGAGATGCGATGAATAAACATCTAGCGAAATCAGGAATAAGAATCTAGCGAGATAGGAAATAAACATCTGATGAGGTGAGTAATAAACATCTCGCGAATAGCTCTCGAACTATCGAAAAATTATAAGCGACCTCGGATAGACAAAGTCTTATAGTTTGGCTCAATGATAGTGAAAGACAAAGAATAAGCATCTCGCGAAGTGAGGAATAAACATTCCGCGAGGTAAGGAATAAACATTTTATGAATAGCTCTCGAGGACTTCAAGATGTTGCCTCTTCCTTTGCCAATGATTGAGGGCTCCCGTAAAAAAAAACAAAAAGCTTAAAGGAGGCTACTTGAGACTTCAATCCGGTCTAGCAATTAAAATGTGTTTTCCCAGCAAATTGAGAGTTATGCATCGATAGTGTTGGCATGCCGCATTTTATTCATCAGTTGTAGCAATTTGAGGATTACAGGATGCAAGCAGCATTCATATCGACAACTTATTAAGAAAGAGGAAATCCTTCTCAATGTGGATGAGCAATTTCATTCAGGAAAACAATTAATGAGATCTATATTGCCCTGGTGTTTTGTTTACAAATAAAGATGCTATTTGAGGGTCTTAATGGCTGTAAACAAGGGCTGTAATATACAAACATAGCTCAACGATTATCAATTGAAGGCTATGAAACAGATTGGTCCAGAATATTAGAAGATGCCCGTTTTCATGACGAACAAAGGAATCGCTTCCCAATCCAATGCAACAAGAATTTTTTGATCCAACAAGTATTAGGGCCTGGTGAAAATAAATAATCAAGTCCATCCCATAATACCAAAACGCCCAATTAGAAGTCCAAAATGGTCATCGAATTTTTGATTGATTGCTAACATTGACCATCACGTGAAGCCACAACAAATGTACACACTAGCATGCAAATGCCTACCTCATTTTCCAGCAAGAAAGCTGAGCAACCAAGCTTGTTTGAATACACGACCACATAGTATTGTCACCATCAAAATTTAGTGTTGAAAGATGGACAAAAGCTAGACCCGTGTCGCGTGTTGCTGTTCCCTATGGTGTAGGTAATCGCCTGGCCTTTGCCGGAGTTGGATGCAATACGGTGCCGTGGTTACCTAATTTCATTGCTTCCAGAGGTTTCCCGTGGCTAATAATAGCTTCGAGTGATAGTGGTTTTTTTTTTTTTTCCAAAAACTCAAATCTTTTAGCCAAGGAGCTCACCAAAATTCCGATTTGTGAAGCCATTGTTGGAAATTTATGTAAAAGCTGAGTAGGAACTTGAACATTTTTTTACTGAGATGATATTTTCCCTCAATCAATGAATAACTTAGCCCATTCACTTCATCCTTTCACTTGAGAAAAGGTGAAGGAGTTTATATAAGTGTTATGCCCTATACCCAATCGATTTAGATTATAAACACTTTAATATGTTTAATGCATTTTTTTGGCAAGATCTATTATTTATTCGAATTACTATTATGATAAATTATATTAAATAATAGAGTTCGTAAATTGAAGTCTTTGTAATT
>CAIGRN010136105.1:0-14726 GCA_903798345.1 Fraxinus anomala
TATAATATGTACATGAGAGCTCCTCAATATGTATTCTGCTGTTCTCTATTTGTAGGAGTCGAAAATTGGTTGAAAATCACGTCCAAATTGGTTTCCAAAAGAGTTCTAATCGAATAAGGAAAGTTGTCTTCGCGCGCGAATTTTTTGTCTTCACATAGCATTCAGTATTTTGACCATCACTTTCTATTTAGATATCCGATTGAAGCAATTCAAAATGAGTTGGAAAAATAACTCAAAGGGCTACAACTGTGATAGAAATATAATTTTCTCAATTCGGACGTTTACTGTGCCAAAAATCGGTCTTAATATTCGGCTAAAAATCTGAAATATAACTTGTGCGATTGAAAATTGATTTTGATCATATTCTATTCCCTTTTGAGTTCTAATTCCATCCAATTGCCTCCTAAAAATTTTCAAAGTATTTTCTTGTGATCCGAATCAACTCTTGAATTTTCAATTTGGTCCCTAAACTTTGGATTCTACATTTTTCACCAATTTTCGCTTCTTTCTTTCAATTCCATGTTCAACCATTGAGTTTTACGTATATAACATAAAATACAACAATTTAAGATATATTTTATTAAAAGAACTACCAAATATCGATATTTTAGGCCCCGAATAAGTGTATAAAATACACTTATCACTTGCTAGTTGTAATAAAGTTAGAAATTGATGATATTAAACAGAAATTGAAATCTGAATTTGATACGAAAGATCTTGGTTCTGCCAAAAAGATCATTGGCATGCAGATTCTGAGAAATAAGAAAAATATTTATTATTTTTGCATCAACATGATTATGTGGTTAAAATTTTGAAAAAATTCAATATGTTTGACCGTCAACATGTTACATTTCCTCTTTCAAACTATTTTAAACTCTCATCTGAATTTTGTCCTACAACTGATGAAGAATTTGCTAGAATGTCTAAAATTACATATGCAAATGTGATTGAATCTATTATGTATCTAATGGTATGCACAAGACCTGATCTTGCTCATAATATTAGCATACTTAATAGATTCATGAGTAACCCTGGAGAAGAATATTGGAATGCTTTAAAATTGATGTTAAGATACTTGAAAGGAACTTTAAATTTAGGTCTTGTATTTAAAATGAATAAAGAGGAGATAACTTTAAAGAGGTTTATTGATTCTGATTTTGCTGGAGATGAAGATAATAGGAAGTCTAACTCAACTTATTTCTTTACTCTTTGTGATATTGCAATAAGTTGGAAATCTCAACTGCAAAACGTTGTGGCTTTGTCTTCAACTGAAGCAGAATATATTGTTGCTTCTAATACTATTAAAGAGAGAATTTGGTTAAGTAGATTGCTGAGTGAACTTGATTTTGTTGATGAAAATGCAACTATGTACTCAGATAACCAAAGTGTTATACATTTGAGTAAAAACTCCATGTTTCATGATATGACTAAACACATAGATATTAAATATTATTTTATTAGAGATATTATATCAAAAGGAATTCTGAAATTTGGTAAGGTTTCTACTCAATTTAATTCTTCAGACATGGGAACTAAAATAATACATTTAAAAAAGTTTTACAACTGTTTGAAATTATTATCTATTGATACTTTATGATGCATAAACAGGTTTTTCTGGAGCGATCAAATTGTTGATATTTGCTCCTAGCTGCACTTTTGTCCCAAATTTCTGGTAGCAATGTGAAGATTGTTGAGGCTCGAACCTCTGATCTGTGTTGTGCTCCCAAAATTTTGGCCAAAGTCGTGTTACTAAATCGTGCTTTTATAAGTTTGGAACGTTTTTAATGAGATGATGACACGTGTGTAATTCCTGGTCCTTGATCTTGGCATTATTGATGAGAGATATACATACAAGTTTCATTTTTTGGTCCTGCCTTCGATAAATCTTCTGAGAGAGTTTTCCTTTTTTAATTCTCTTAATATTAGGGTTTGCTTCGTAGTTTTCATCTCTCTTGATGAACTTGTAAAACTGAGATCATTATATTTTAACCTCTAAAATCTGTGTTTCTGTGTGATTACTGTAAAAATAAGGGGTTTCTTATAGTTGTGATTTCCAGTAGGCGAGTTGAAATTTCTTGAGTGATTTTTTGTAGATCTGCAATTATTGTTGAAAAGATAAGTATTTTGTACTTCTCTCTTGTGTTGGAAGAAACGATCTGTAACTTTTGTTACCATTTTGGGTTATATAGTGCAGCCGAGATAATATCCAATTTTTGGACACTCAACGGGGGATGTAGGCATTAGAAGTGGTCGCTAAATCTTCGAGGTTTAGGCCGAAATAAATATCTTGTGTTCAATCTTTATTTTATACAAGTTTTACTTTCTGGTTGTTTGAATTTTTGTGAAATCTTGTTTAATATCGTGTTATCTGGGCCTTCGCAATGTTGAAGAGAAACGTACTAACAATGTCATTTGCACCAAGGGACAATCATGAAGCACAGGTGCAGTTTGCATTGGAATGAGGCGTGCCTGCTATTATTGTATGCACTTTTTATCATTCCTGCTAAGTAATTCGAAGTAACAATTTTTATAAGCTCTGGAAGTTAAGTTGTTGAACATGTGGTTAACATGTGAATTTGAAGATATTCTCCTGCAAATGGAGTGTATTTTACGGCCAGAAGGGACTATTATTTTTCGAGATGAAGTTGATAACTTGAACAACGTTAGCGAAATTGCCTGAGACATGTGAGACAAAAATGATGGATCATGAGGATGGCCGTTTAGTACATGCAAGTGAATTCACAATACTGTCATAATATATAGTAAATTACATTGCTCATATTGAAGAAAATATAAAATTTTGAACCATCACACACAGAATGTGTAAGTTTGTATATTGAGATTATGTATTGATGGAATTCAATTTGAATTGCCCTACTCTTTTATCTACGTTTTATAATTTCTTCTTTGAGAAGCAGATTTTGTAGTTGAACAATGTACTAGGTCAGCTACTAACCTTTTACATTTGATCAACAGTTGGCTCTTGTAGGGGTTGGTGGAGAAATTTACTTTTGGGCAATATCCCTATATGCATTTAAAATCTGGTGATACGAAATGACATGGGGATGCACGTGTGGAATATGAATACTGAAGTAGATCTTTTATCACAAAAAAAAAAAAAGTTGAAAGTTTCGGTACCGTTATCATATTACTGTAATGTTATGAAGCAACAAAATAAATTCGAAAATTGTAATGTGAACAACTTGTAATTAAAACAGTAACACTTGCTGAACAAGAACAAATCAAACATTCACATGTCACAAGAATCTAGATTCAACATCCAATTACAAAAAGATATCTTCCAAAAAAAATGAGAGTACGAAACTGCATGTAAGAATTACTCCAAAGCGTAGTGTGTAAAAAAAAGGTGGTAAACATTTGGACAACATTTAAACGTAATAATTTGGTTTCTTGTTTTACTCCTATGCATTATCCAGTATCTTCTCTTTCCTCACACTTCGCAGCAGGGGCGGATCCAGGAATTCTTGGCACACCGGCTAAAATTTTTGACCTTCCATTTTCAATTTCTTAAAATTGCAAAAAAATAAATAGAGAGAGAGAGATCAACCATCAATGATACTACTCTAATGACAATCAAAAAAATAATTCATTAAACCGACAAGGCAACTCGTGAACAAGTTATTAAGCTGACAATGCAACATTTTAACAATAATTAATTAACTAATTCAATATTTTGCTGGCAATGCCACAAGCAGAGAGATGAGGACATTTACTTACTAGGGAGTATTTAATCTTTTGCAATTTGCTTTTCCTACATGTGTGTGAGAGCAGCACTGCGTCTATGCATTGAATAATTAACTACATTTTTCGAAATTCAAAAATAAATCAATTAAGCCCATTATTAAGATTTAAAATTTCAGTAATTAACTAAAAAAACCCATCAAGAATAGAAATAATTGATCACATATGATTACAAGAAATTAAATCCCAATTAATCACTAATTGACTATATCGAAAAACCATCAAGCATAGAAGTAATAATTGATCACACTTGCATTTGTGGGCTCGCAACCCTAGCGTGAAGAGTTCGATTCCTAGAAGGCACAATTTTTGGAAGAGGGATTTATCTCAAAAGTAAGGTATTGTGGAAGGCAGTGAGGAGAGCTCTCTTGGAGCCAGGAGTATAAGTAATGCAGGAACCTGAGAGCCAACAAGGACATAACCCGCGATTAACATCCTCTAGTCGTTGAGGGGCCGATGAATATGGATTCAGGATTTAGTCTCACGTAGTTGGAATACCTGGATATCCAAAAAAAAACCAAACATGACCTTATGTTGATAGCGCATGGATGCGGCAAATTAACTGCAAAAATGTTTAAACAATTCCGTACTCGTAGATTCAACATATTTCGACTATCTTTGTTGAAAGTTTTATTATTACATGAACAGCTGTTTTTGGAAATTCGTGCCACCTACCATGATGCTGCACAAATTATTAAGCCTAAATAAATGCTTTATCTGAATGGATTTACCTTGTACAACGAATTGCAAACAAGTGGACAATTTAAAATGAAATAAAATATAATTAAGGTTTAGCCATCGATATATTCTATCTAAAAAGCACATGGCAGACTTAGTCCGACTTCAAATGTAGTGGTTCATGATGCAATTAGGTTTTTTTTATTCACAATATTAAATAATTTTGTAAGATCCACAGATCACATGGATGTCAAAATGAATAATTTAGATATCGAGCCAATCTATGTTTTTGTTTTTGGAATTTTATTTGAAATAAATTGAATTTTAATTGAAGTAAAAATGAAATTTTCGATCATTTTAACTTAAATAAGCGCTCCTAGTATTTCTAAATAATATGTTTGTCGGTTCAGTTTGGTTTAATCGAATCTTAACTCGTTAATAGAAAACCTTAAGTTGATAGTGAATATGATGTGGCACAAATAAAGGTTAGTACTCCAAAACTCGTTAATTAAACACGTGAGTGAGATTGAATAAAATTGTGTTTAAGAGACTAGCGTTTAAGGGTTTACTATTCACATTCCTTATCCCCTTGATTTTCTCCTAAATAAATTATTTTGATGCATCACATAGACACTTAGTTCTTGTTTGATTTATAAAAATCAGAATTTTAGTATATTTTTATAATAATGAAATTTGTTTGGTTGAAAAATTATTGATCTCGTTAAATATTTAATTAAAAATAAAAGTTTAATTTAATTTAAATTTTAATTATTTTTAAAGCCGGATCAAACAAGGACTGAAGGTTTAGAATTTAAGGATCACCAGTAACTTTCTCGGTACCATCGTGATGAAAATGATGTCGTCAAAATAATGTCAAAAATTATTTTTTGAATTCAATATTTAGAATATTAACCCAAAACGCCTCGGACACAATCCTCTTATACGCATTTAACATGCATCAGCTACGACAAATTTTAATGAAATCTTATAACGATGTAATTTGGTTGAATAACGAAATCGTCAAATCGCAAAGTAAAATTGAAATTGCTTTTTCGAAATAGTTGGTTTGATTCTATGTACGTTTTGATTTTAAACCGAATCAAACATCTTCGAAATGGTTTGATTTAGGTTTCAATTTTTGAAACTGTTTCAATCTGTCAAACCGTTTACGAAAACATCTAAGAAACAAATTAATTTAAATATATCGAACCCAGATAAAACTAAACATCTCACAATTAAAAAGATACATCCATATTAGACCAAAACAATTTGACAATTATCCCTCACAATTAATTAATTAAATCATATCTAATTACCTACGTTATCACAATTGTAAATGCAAAATTCTCAAATTATTTGAACCGCGGGACAATACTGTTGAACCATATTTATCGATCGTTCATCATGGTTAAGTAGACAGTTAACTTACACCATTTCTTTTTCTTTTACTAACAATTTTCTCAAATTTCAGCTCAATTTTCAAGTCAATTTATCCAATTTTCTTATTTTTATAATTATTTGCTATATTTTATTGGTAGTTGTATTATTTTATTTTGATTTGTGTCGGACTCCCTTAAATTTTTAGCTAAACAACATTTTATGTTTAGTTACGTCTCAATTCCTAGTCCTATTACTCAGTTTATTATTTATTTTTAATTTAGTTGCTAAATTTTACTGTTAATTGCTAGAATAATTTGGTGGATTACTTAAAATGGTCGTTGTGAAGATTTAACCAATAAACCTATCCACATACAATTGTTGATAAAACTTTTTTATATGTCATGATTACACATATTTTTTTTTCCATGGGCTTGCTTGGCTTTTTCATTTTCATTTCTATTAAAATTCTATATGTTATAACATTTATGTGAGAAAAGAAAGCAAGCCTATTTGACCAATAATTAACTTTTTTTTTTCTCACAAAGCAAGCCTATTATGAACAAATTCATCCAATAAGCAACTTCTAGTGCTCGTTGTTAATCAAGTTCATAAAAGCTTCTCAGTATAAATCGTGATTTTAAACAGAGCAAACTCGAGAAATGTAGTTTTGCTCTTTTTTTTTTTTTATTTAGAAAAAAAAAAGGTTTGGTCCGTATAGAAAAATTTAAAACTATTTTAAGCGGTTTAATTTGAAATTTTATTGCAAATCGTCCAAATCAAATCGTGCTCAACCCTTCATTATACCCCTTTCAATAATAATAACAATCATGATGATAAGAAGTATTCAAAATATAATTGACGTATTTTATTAACTGTATATTATATTATTTAATTATTTCGATGCATCATTCCAAATTTGCCCATGTGCTAAATCAATGCAACAATATTTTAAAGTTATTACCTTAGCCGTCCATTAGTTTTATTCTAAAATTTTGTTCACTTCTAAATTATTATAACAAGACATTATTACGAAACTCGCGAAATAGGGTATGTGGTGACAGCTAGATATGCTAGTGTACCAACTGATCCAATTATTTCCTAATTAATATTTTGTCCACTACTAAATTATTGCAACAATATTTTTAAGGCTTAACTTTAGATATTCATTTGTTTTCATCCAATCATTGCCCAGTATTTATATGTGATAATTATTATATATATATACACACACACACACAGAGCACACAGGAATAATACATATAGGACTACTTAATAATTCTTTTCAAAATTCATTCTTTCAATACTTATTTTCAACCACACAATTTTTAATAAAATAATATTACACGCAAATCCAAAACTTTTCTTTATTTTTCATCACATCACATCATAGCATTTTCTTTTCTATAATGTGTATCAAAAACCCCTTTAATAAGTTCTAAATAATATACTTTGTCTTTGTGTTAAAAGTAATTTGTGAAGTAACTAAACGATAAGAATTATGTTATCTATCACGACCGTTGATTGGTGCTAGTGAATAACATTAATCCGTGGAAAATGATTTTTGTCATGCATGGAATCAATATTATAGCTTTCATGTGCTCAACAATTTAAAAATTGCTTGTGAATTTATAAAAGTCAAATTTTAATTTTAACCACACATTAATAACTGTTACTCTTTATTATCAATTCATTTCATTAGACCATTTACTAATTTTCTTACCATTTCTATTTGTAAATTTGTCAAACGATCGAGGGCGTAAATATGAAAAACAGTTTGTTTACAATGTGGTTAATCGTTTGTGCCAAATGACATGACTTGTGCTCACTTTCTAAAGTTGTGCACGTGATTAAGTTAATCAAAATTTTTGATTATTAAGTATCACATAAAATTAGGCATATATTTTATGTCTAATTATCAGAAAGTAGACAGAGTTAGGTAAAATACAACTACTGGGAAGGTGCGAGTGACAAAATTTATTAATTTTCTAATATTCACATGTATAAGTAATCTGAATAATTACATATCCGGCATTCAGTAACATCAAAACTTCCGTTTTATATGGTAAACGGTCTCTTTATAATATTTTCTAGCTATAGATTTAATACTCTGCATCCTTATCAGTTCAATGACCTAACTTTAAAGTTGACTTAAAATGCCTATCAACAGAAGAAAAAAAGTGAAGATTCCATTCCTCAATTCTAACCATTTCGATTTTTGCACGAGTTAGATAATTCATGCATGCACTTACAATCCCCTATAAATAGGTGATGTAGTTATCCATTGTACGTACTCTTCACAGCTCTCAAAGCATTTAAGTTACCCTATTTCAAACTAAGTGCCCTTCAAATTTTGTAATAATGAATAGCCAAAGCAGCCTCAAGACCGGTGGCGCAAATGCACCGGTACTTTCAGATTATTCCGGCAGTGGCCAGGCGGGCAAATATACCCAGGCCAAGATCCTGCGCTCTGATTTCCCCAAGGATTTTATCTTTGGTTCTGCAACATCAGCTTATCAGGTATGTGTTTATGTAATTGTTTGCAATGCTCAATAAATCAATTGACCATAATTTCTATGCACCACAAGTGTATTCATTTAAATGTCACATATGAAAGTACACTTCTTCTTCTTCTTCTTCTTTTTTTTTTTTTTTGTTAAAATCATGATTTTTAGAATTGGGTTGATTTGTTTTCTTTACAATGTAATTCAGGTTGAAGGAGCTTGGGCCACAGGCGGTAAAGGCCTGAGCAACTGGGATGCCTTCACACTGAGAACTCCAGGTCTCTTCTTTGCCTAGTCTTTGTACATATTTACATACACAACAATATGTTTATATGTCAATTCATGAGCATGTTTATTGGAATGGCAGCATTTTAACTCCCACCTTGATATGGGTGTGTTGCTATTGATCAATATAATTCGTTGAAGGTAATTAAGTAATTTCACTGTTAAAGCACAATATTGAAGACAACTTAAAAAAAATATTCCTACATAGTGGAACAACATCTATTCATTTTCTGCAATGTTACAGGAAGATGTGGCTTTATTAAAGAAGGTGGGCTTAGACTCTTATAGGTTTTCAATTGCATGGACTAGAGTATTGCCAGGTATATACATATACGAGAGCATGGAGAATTGTAATTAATTTGTATATCATCCATCAAAAAACAAGAAATATGATGAAATTTTTTCTAATTTCTTACTTACTGGCATTTAGGAGGAAGATTATCTGCTGGTGTAAGCAAAGAAGGAATTAAGTACTATAATGATCTTATAGACTTGCTCTTGGCCGAAGGTTAATTAGACTCCAATACAAAAAATAACTTCGTTTGAAAGATACAAATCTAACCTCTTGACTCTTATGTACTTTTGTGTAGGCATTAAGCCATGTGCAACTATCTTCCATTGGGATGTTCCCCAATGTTTGGAAGATGAGTATGGTGGCTTTTTAAGCCCTCGAATTGTGTAAGTAACCGAATCTTGTATAAAAAGGCACATTTTCTTTTGATATTTGCAAAAGCCTATATATAAGAAAACAATGCAAATTCAATCAAGTTTATATTTTTAAACCTGATGAAAACAAGAAGCCCTGCCTTTGGATATTTGTATTATCAGTCAATATCTTGTGTACAAATTGAATTTGGTCCTACAAAATTATTACTGGGAAAATACCGTTAATCATATATATTTATATTTTTTAAATTTTTTGTCTAATTAATAGGAAAGATTTTAGTGAATTTGCCGAGCTTTGCTTTTGGGAGTTTGGTGATCGGGTGGAATATTGGGTCACATTAAATGAACCATGGTCCTTTTCCGTTCAAGGATATGCGTTGGGTACTTTTCCACCTGGTCGTGGTCCAACTGAAGCAGAGACCGTAACGGCCATCCCTCGTCATAGATGTAAACTTGGGGCTCCAACTCATTGCTCCAATGGAAATCCAGGCACAGAACCATATATTGTAGCACACCATTTGATTCTTTCTCATGCAGCAGCAGTTGATATTTACAAGCAAAGATATCAGGTACCATTAGCCATAAATAACATGAAAGAAACTTTATATACAACTTGGAGACTTGGTATTCAATATTTTACACAAAAACATATTTGCAGGCACATCAAGAAGGCAAAATAGGAGTAACAAATGTCGCTCAATGGTATGAGCCACTCACTGACACCACAGCAGATAAAGAGGCTGCTTCAAGGGGCCTCGATTTTATGTTGGGATGGTGAGTTGTTTTCCTCATTTTATGTTTTCGACTGCACCAATTTCACGCATTTATGCTTTGTTCTTCCAATGCTTATTCGACTTTCTAATATTTTTTGAAGAATAAATTGCATTTTCAAATTTATAGTTTGGTTAGGAAGCACATACAAGTGCACTCTCTTTTATTATGTGTTGGTCCTCTCATATTATAAAAATTGTCTCAAGCCTTAATATCACACTTCCATCCCCTTTTCAGGTTTGTAGCACCTGTCGTCACTGGTGATTACCCAGCAGCTATGAGAAAACTAGTTGGAGACCGTCTTCCCCAATTTACACCGGAACAAGTTAAGTTGGTGAAAGGATCATACGATTTTCTGGGGATAAATTATTACACTAGTACTTATGCTAGCAATTCACCTAGGAAACCTGGTACACCAGTAAGTTACGGAAATGACCAGGATATTGCAGTATCAAGTAAGTATATGGATATTGTTCATGTATGGCTATAAATTAACCTTACTACATGGCACTCACTCTCACAATCTTTTGTAGGTGAACGTGATGGGGTTCCTATTGGTCCTAAGGTATGCCTTTCAACATTGAATTTTCTTAGAATGAAAATAAAAATAAAAATAATAGGTTGGATAATCCCTAAAGTTATGCTATACAATATTTTCATTCAAGATAGAGCAATTTCAACAATCTATTGTAGTGGATTATCTTGTCGTAATTTCCACCAATAATTAAATTAATATGCTTTTATTGAAGTGCTTATATAATATTATCATTTTTTTGCTGATATCAGGGTGGTTCAGATTGGTTGTACATTGTTCCGTACGGGATTTACAAGTTGTTGGTTGAAATAAAGAAAACATATAATAACCCTATCATTTACATTACAGAGAATGGTAATTATATAGCATGCTTATTTTCTTTTTTCCATAATATTTACAATTTTTAATGGGATCTATTTGATGATTTAATTTGTGTAGGGGTGGATGAAGTAAATGATTCGACCCTAACAGTTTCAGAAGCTCGATTTGATGAGACGAGGATTAAATATCACCAAGACCATCTATTTTATGTTAAGAAAGCAATGGAGTAAGTCATCATGATTTGTATAATTTAGTATCTGATCTCGACGCAAATTATAAATTATGAAATTGTTTGACTATTTTGTTAAAACAATAATCTTTTTTTCTCATTTACAGTGAAGGTGTAGATGTGAAGGCTTATTATGTATGGTCAATGTTCGATAATTTTGAATGGGGTGCAGGATACAGTGTTAGATTTGGCCTTTTTTATGTAGATTTCGTGAATGGCCATTTCACAAGATTTCCGAAAACCTCTGCTATATGGTTGACGAATTTTCTGAACAAGAAGCAAGTTACATTGAAGAGACAAGCTCAAGAAGAAGATTTTGGCTCTGTGAAAAGGCTAAGAAGCAGTAAAGTAAAAAATTAGTCTCGTCATGTTTCATGTGAACTGTTATGTTTGAGTTGTGACTTTTCATGTGAAAAGGCCAATAAGTTGAATTCTTCGTGTACGTGTTTTCCCTTTTTTTTTTTTTTACCTCTTGTTGTGGCCTTTCGTGTTGTAACTTTCTACTTTTTATTTTAATAAATGGATTTTTCATCTTTTTATTTTCAAATGAATGTTGTGGCCTTTCGTGTTGTAACTTTCTACTTTTATATTAATAAATGGATTTTTCATCTTTTTTATTTTTAAATGAACTGCCGGATTCGTGGATTATACATTAATACTCACAAAAACAAGGAAAATGCAAATCATTAGGGAGGGCGTATGATCTGTCCTCCAATTGAAGGAAGAGATAAAGACAAATTTAATTAGTCTAACTCGACTAGGAGTTGAACAAAAAGAGAATTTCCATTTTAGTTCACGTGCCTCTTCATGCTCCTCATCTATCTTTCATAGTCCCCCACTTCTTTAGAATATATCAGTGGAGGTCTAAAACTAGTCTTGGCACATACATTTGTCATAAGGCAGATACTAATATAAGAAAATGCAACTACTCAAAGTTTAGATATTCCCATCTTAGCTGATTTTTCACGCCCCCATTGTTGCTCACATCCTATTGAATAGATCGACATTTGGATTTATATTCCCTTGTGATTGTTCAATCAAATGAAACATCTGTGCTGTAGATTGATAACACAGTTGTTCAATTTTATTTATTTTAGTAGCTGATTTATTTTGACATAAATCATTTGTTAATCAAATAAAGTACACTGTGATGATACTTCACTGAACACA
Organism: Fraxinus anomala; assembly: GCA_903798345.1. Classification (NCBI taxonomy): domain Eukaryota; kingdom Viridiplantae; phylum Streptophyta; class Magnoliopsida; order Lamiales; family Oleaceae; genus Fraxinus; species Fraxinus anomala. Next base: position 12,299 of record CAIGRN010136105.1, read on the forward strand.
TAAATAGTATTAAGATCCAAACTGAGGACCTCACAAAACTGATCTTTTAATAAAATTTGACATTTAACTTATGTTAAATAGTCGGCCTTTTCAATTCCAACACGGTAATATTTGAAAATTTTAAATAAATTTTATAAAAGCTTACATTAAAAACTAAAAAAGCATACATTCCAAATGTTTCATTTCAACAATAAATGTCTATTTGAAGCAAATTTGTTAGAAAACTATGAAAATGCATAGCAAATTTGACATTTTAATTCCAATTTTCACAATGGAACACTTGGTTTGCAATAATCATTTTTGTTATTGTTGTAGTTTCAAATGAGAAGATTTGTAAAGAGGCAATCAAATACGCAATGTTATAAAAACTGGATCCGTCGGACTAACCGATTTAACTAGGAAAACCTTGAACCGGCCTCAAAACCGGTTTAGTCATCATATATTAACCCAATAATTAAAAACCGGTAAAAACCCATTGACCCAGCCGGTTTAGCCAAAAACCAAAAAATCGGGCACGGCTTTTAAATTATTATGACATTTTTTTACAAAATATTTTAACTCTCTTTTTGGGCCCACATATAAATGTGTGTGGCTTAATTGGTCAACTAGAATAAAGTCTAAGGATAATTGTGAAATTATGAAACCCTAATTGAGTATTATAAATATGCCCTTTGTGGAAACATTTCTCAAGGTTTTACGGTTATCACATTTTCTCATATTTCCCAAAAGGGAAGCGCCTAAATGAGAACAAGGGAGAAGATCTAAGAGAGGAAGTTTTTTGTTATGCCATTAAAAACCCCTTCAAGGTTATCATCTCACTCTTCTGTATGAGGATTTGAAAACAAAATCCAAAGACCTCAAGGTGATCTAAGATTCATTATTCACTTGGGTTTAATTTTCAAAGAAAACTTAATTTCCTATTGTGATGATTAAATCCAATAACCAACAAATGGTATCAGAGCTAATTGTTATTTTGAGCTTTGAGTAGGATTTTTTTCTTTTAAAATTCTAGTGTAAAATGCCTTTTTAAAAAAAAAAAAAAAAGTATGAGTGGTGTTAGGTTATTTGATTTGGCATGTTTATTAATTTATATGTTTAAAGTAGATGTTTATACATAATCGCTTTTGGACCTAGAATTCCCATTATTGTAATGTATTTTATTTGTTGCACTTTTCTTTAGAAAAATTTGTAAGCCACAAGGCAATAGGGTTTTGGGTATTCATTTTCCCTATTTCTACACTTATATCAAGAGAGGGGGATGAAGTTTTGGACTCCAAAATCTCTTACATTGCAGTTTTTCTGTGGAAACTTGGTATTTTGGAGGTGAAAAACTCATGTCTATGGAGGTGTTGGTTAAAAATATGGAAGGAAGGAGAAGTAGGACAAAACTGAGGTAAAACCATGGTGAAACCACGAATTGGCGACGACAACCGCCATGATCGGAGCGACAACTGAAAACAGCACAGGATGCCGGTGTAGTCACTACCGGCTACAACTGCTTCTTTTGGGGCCGCAGTTGCCAGTGCTATCACCAGAAAAGTGGTTGTGGTGGTTCTTTGGTGGTGGTGGTGGTGGTGCTAGGATTTTTCAAGTTAAAGTTTAATTTTAAGGTTTTGGGCTTTTCTTTGATAATTGGGCCATTCTTGTTAGGTAAGGGCTTTTGTCTTAAATATTGGAAATCAAAATTAAATTGACCCAAAATATTGGACTTTTCATAGATTGGGCTACAAGGAAATTGAAGAATTGGATCGGAATGTAATGAAATCTTTTAAATATTGTTGTAATTTAAATTCTAAGGATGTGCCATAAGTAATTATAATACATTTAATTTCACTTTTATTACTTTATGAATGATGAATAATGGATAATTATCATATGTCATGTAGATTAAATGAAACACCACTTGGTACACTAAAATCATATGCATTAGTATTGCATAATTTTTTCATTACTCTAAATTAATTAGAAGAGGTTGAAAAATTATAGTTTATAATTTAGTGCCACTACAATTGTTTATATTTGGACGATTGATTATTAAATGAAAACATAACAGTTCAAAATAATAAGTGGGATAAGGTTCATAGGCATGTATAAACCTGCGGCCTTCTCTGTTATCCAATTTCTTATTAAAATATGTATGTCTAGTATTGAATTATACCGGTGTCCCTACAGGAAGGCTATGTTATTTTAAATTAATTGAAATTTGATCATGAAATAGAATTTTTTTAAAATTGAATAATGAGGTGATTATCCTTTAAAATTGAATAATGAGGTTATTACCCTTTAAAATTTGTTTGACAAGAGATGCCTAACTCAATAAAATGAGTGGGAGGGTCCCAACCTTGCCAGCAATTGCACCGATCTCTTATAAAGAGCGTGTTAAAATTTGTATGGGTTTAAGGTCTTTGATTAAAAATATAGTTTTGGG